>CM077083.1:173813159-173997907 GCA_039513925.1 Platanthera zijinensis
TCCAAAAAACCTGAGTAAACAAAAACCCTGAACAGACCCTCCTGAATCCATTAAAAAAAAGAAAAAAAGGCAACTTCCATATAACTCCAAACCCATTTAGCTACAAGACGCCAGCGGAACACAATAAAAAAAAAAGGAAAAACCAGTTAACAAAACTGGGAAAGATGTCCAACTTAAACCACAATAATCTCTGTTTTAAATAAAAAAAAAAAAAACAACTAACAACCAAAAAAAAAGTACAAAAACCAAAACCCCCCCCCCTAAAGGTATAACCCCAATCATAGTCTTTCAACTTATCTCCACCAGCTCTTAAAAGAAGAAGATATGGTGAAAGCCCATCTGTCATTAGGTCTGAGCCAAAAAGAGAAATGACTGAAGTTTGGAGTCCTACTTCCAAGTATCATCCTAGATACCTTCAAACTGGTCGACTTGGCCAATATAAATAGATAGGATTACTATAGCAGGGAGGAGTGGCAGAAACATGAGGTCGTAAATGCTAAAAGAAGGTTACACTTCAGAAAATACAGATATGATGATCCAGATGCTCCTCCAGCTCCCCCAAAGTACTATCCAAAGCCAAAGACATATTTTGATAGACAACACAAGAAATACCAAGGGAAACAAGCTTGAATGTTCTAAATTTTCTTGATGTTTGTGTAAAAGTTCTTTGCCCCGATAGAACATATTTATATATATTATTGTTTTGACTGAAAATTATTGTCTCTAAATTTTTCATAATCTTATTTCTTAATTTTATATGTCTTTTTCTTTTCTGGATTTAAGATTATTGTGTATACAATTCACCTTAGTTTGTAGGGTTCTAACTTCTTCAAATAGAAGGAGATTGTTGGGTATTGTATCCACAATAACCCTGATTTGAAGAAGTGTCACTTGAACTAAGATGAATTGAGATTGTATTTGATGTCGTTTTCTAGTTATGTGCTTGCATTTCTATATTGCTAAGTACATCCCAATATCAGGTTACAGTGGGTCATGAAACATAGGACTGTACAATGTAATCCTTCATTGTGTAGGCCAATGTGTTGACTCACGTGTAATCTCTCTATTGGGGGTGTACTTTTGATTCAAGTACATTAGAAGAAACCAAGAAGGTCAAGTTCTGCTTTCAGAAGAACAGATTTTCTCTAAGTAAAATTCATCGAGTATAGTAGTGAATACTCGTCGAATTCATCGAGTATACTTATGAATACTCATTGAATTCGTCGTGTATACTTACTATCACTTATCGAATTCGTCGTATTTACTTATGGAATAATCTCTGGGTTCATGAAAAACAGTTAAGTAAAAATCGTCTAGTACCTTCATGTATACTCGTCAAATTCGTCGAGTGTATTTATCGATACTCGTCGAATTCGTCGAATATACATGTCGATACATGACGAATTCGTTGAGTCTTCTCGAATTTCCTTCTCTGGATTTCTCAAGTTATGTTCGTCGAATGCATCGAGTAAGTTAGCCGATACTTGTCGAATTCTTCGAATATCACTTGTCCTAGGCGTCGAATGTGTCGAGTCAACTAGCTGATATTCGTCGAATTCGTTGAGTGAACTAGCCAATACTCATCGAATTCGTCAAGTATCTCTTTCGGAAGGTGTTAAGTTGTCTACTTGAACTGGCTGGATTTATCTAAGTATTTTTCGTTGGATATCGAAGTAGTTCGACGAGTATGCCCTTATATACTCGACAAATTATACTTTGGTTTTGGAATTCTGTTTTCAAATTCTTCACGGCTCGATCCCGACCGCCATGCACAGTGTTCCGCGATTTCCTTATTTCGAAGGGATTTCTAATCATTGAAGAAGAAGGATCTCTATAAATACTTATGGTGGATTCATTCAACCCTAATCGTGCATATACAATCAAATCTAAACTTTCCAAAAAGGACCCGTCGGCTTTCATTTGAATTTCGCAACTCTCTCTCTCTCTCTCTCTCTCTCTCTCTCTCTCTCTCGACCGACACTAACGATGCACGATCTGATCTTCTTTTACAAGTGTCGACTATATCTCTTTTCTCAAAAGATTCAAGCTCCATTCAGATTTAGTGGACTCTTTGTTCAGATCAAGTCTTCAACGATTTCAGATTTCCTTTCTCCACAAGATTTTCAAGTTTCACTTTTCGAAGGAATGGAAGACCGAAGATTTCAGATTTGTGAAAGATAAGTTTTAATCTATTGTTGTAATTCATTTTACGATATTGTAGGAGGTTTGCCTCCGAGTTATAGATCCTTATTTTAGGATCGAATTATAGGAGAAGTTGTTCTCCGATTGGTAGGAGCGTTGTCTCTGAGTTGTAGGAGTTGAGGCTCCGAGGTGTAAGATTTTAAGAATCTGAGATAAAGGTGAAGTAACCGAATCTAGCCCTTCATGGTAGATAGGCGAGGCGGGACATTGAACGTATCCAACTCGAGGAACCACTATAAATCTCTGTGTTTATGTGTGTTTTCTTTTTAGTTATTTTTATTCCGCAAAAAGACGTAGAACTCACCTATTCACCCCCCTCTAGGTGATTTTGGTTGACACTATGTACTTGCACCATAATATCGAGGGACGTTGTTCTACCAAGTTCCCCCTCGGGTTCTCCACCTTCGTTAACAGGTTCACAATGATCTTGTTTGCCGCCTCAACATTCCAGTTCCTCCGAGGGTAGTGGATAGAGGAAAACCTAAGGTTTGTCTCCAGCTAAGTGCAGAAGCTGATGAACTCTTCACTGACAAATTGGGGTTTATTATCTGTCACTATGGCTTGAGTAAGTCCATGTCGGCAAATGATCTCTCACCACACGAAGTTAAGAATCACCTGGGAGGTCACCTTGGCCAGCGCTTTCACCTCCAACCACTTTGAGAAGTAGTTGATCATGACTAGGAGGAACCTCATTTGCCCACTTGGCTGGGTAAGAGTTGGAGCAAAGCAAATTACTGACACTTTTGACATTTTCTTGCGAATTCTATCGCGTCCTTTCCTAGGGACGGTTAGAAGTACCCTTGTCGGACCACCCTCGACTCAAAGTTTTTTGCTTCCCGAGTGACTACCGCACTCTCCAGAATGTACTTCCTTCAAGATCCTCGAGACTTCTTCCTCCAACACACACTTGGCCAGGAGTCCCGAAAGGGTCAACCCTCCTTCATGCATCAGATAATAAGTTCACTTATGCCTAAAGCGTTTTTTGTCGTGGATCTCCTCCGAGAGTTTACACGTGGTTAAGAAAGTTACGAAGGGGTCTACCCACGAGGAGCGTTGGTCCACCTCCATCAATTCACCTTTCTCGATGGACGGGCAAAACGGTTTCGTTAAAGACCCGCTGGCTCGGGGTCCAAACTTGGCTAACCGGTCAGCTGCGACATTTTCCTCCCGGGGAATGTGTTGAATGGAAAATGCTCGGATGAGCCTTTTTACCTTGGTCAAGTACCTCATGAGGGTGGAATCCCTCATCTCGTATTCTCCTTTGATTTGTGACGCCACCACCATTGAATCTGTGAACACCTCCACATCATGTATACCCAGCTCTTTGTCCAGACGTATTCCGACTATCACAGCCTCATACTCTGCATAGTTGTTAATAACTGGGAAATGGAGGGCCACGACCTGCTCTATCAGAGTCCCCTGAGGGCTTATAAACACTACTCCGCCTCCCAAAGAATGCTCCCTAGAGGCTATGTCGACCAGCAAATTTTAGGTAACCTACTGCAAGGGCCTTTCACCTTCCACCTCGACGACATAGCCAGTTAAGAAATCGGCTACCATCTGCGCCTTAATCGAGAGCCAGGGTACAAATGAGATGTCAAACTCGCTTAGCTCTATGGACCACTTAGCCAATCTTCATGAGTGTTCCACCACTTCAAAGATCTTGTGAAGAGGATGGTCAGTCACCACCTTGATCGAATGCGCTTGAAAATACGACCTAAGCTTTCTAGCAGAGACAACCAAGGAGAAAGCTAACTTTTCCAGGATCAGGTAACAGAGCTCTGCCTTCTTTAGGACCCTGCTGACATAATAAATGTGCAGCTTCTTCTTACCCTCCTCTTGGACTAGGACAGAAGTTATAGCCTCAACTCCCACTCCAAGGTATAAAGCCAGGTCCTCCCCCACCTTAAGTCCCTGGAGGAGTGGGGCCTGGGCGAGCCAACTCTTCAAGGATTGGAATGCCTCCTCACATTCTTTTGATTATTCAAACTTTTGATTCCCCCACAGCATTTTTAAGAAGGGTGATTACTTATCCCCTACTCGGGAGAGAAACCAACTCAACCCGACGAGCTTTCTTGTCAGGCGTTGAACTTCCTTGGTATTTCGCGGCGATTCCAACTCCATTATGGCCTTCACCTCGTCAGGATTGGGCTCTACCCCTGTTGGGGTGAGGAGATGGCCCCAGAACTTCCCCCTGCTCTCCCCGAAGACACGCTTCAAGGGGTTCAGCCGCTTCTTAAACTTCCGCAGGGTGGCAAATGTTTTCTCCAAATACAGAAAATGGGAGCCCACATCTTTGCTCTTTACCATGATATCATCCACGTACACCTCCAGGTTTATCCCCCTCTGCTCTCAAAAAACTCGGTCCATCATATGGTGGTATGCGGTTCCTAAATTTTTCAACCTGAATGGCATCATCTTATAGCGGAAGCATCCTTCTATCACAATGAAGGAGACGTACTTGACGTCGGGTGGGTGCTTTCTGATTTGGTGATAACCTGAAAAGGCATCCAAAAAACTAATCACAGAAAAACTGACGGCTGAGTCAACTAGCACGTCGATTCGAGATAGAAAGTAACAATCTTTCGGGCATGATTTATTCAAAAGAGAGAAGTTTACACACATCCGCCACCGCCCATCACCTTTTTAACCATTACCACATTGGAGACCCAGTCTGGGTACTGAATCTCTATTACAAAACCTTCCATGAGGAGATTCTCCACCTCCTCCCGGATGAGTTCCTCCTGCTTGGCGACGACGGTCCTCTTCTGGCGTATGGGGTGTGTTTTTGGGTCGAGGTTCAGGCGTCGGTGACATGTCGTATCTGCGTCAATGCTTGGCATATTTGTCGCACTCCATGCGAAGATATCGACACTCCTCTGAATGGACTCCTGAATCCGCTCCTGATCCGCGAGACTCAGGCCACCACTGATTTTCACCTTCTCCGTCTTCCCTGCCTTGGTGAAGACCTCCATTTCTACCACCTCCTCCGCTGCCTCTAGCCTTGACTGCTCCTCACATTCACCTCCCAGTCTCTCCCCATGCTCACGTACCTCTTCCCTCTCCACTTTTTCCACCTCCATCACCTCAGCAAGACTCTCCTGCAACTCTACGCCCCTACCCTCTGGGCTCAAACCTCTCCTTCATCTTCTTCCTCCATGTCCACCACTACTTCTGGCGTCGCCGACTTCTTGTCCACTTCCTCCTCGACCACTTCGACCTCGCCTAATGGCCCCTCTTATACTGAAAACCCCCTTCCCATCTCCTCAGCCTACACCATCCAAGATATGGTGTTGATGGTAGTCACATAACACTGCCTTGCCACCTTAGGGTCTCCTCTAATCCGGACTTGGACTCCCCATTGTTGAACTAGAGACAATGATGGAATGATGATGGGACACATCGAAAAGCACTAATGAGGGGACGCCCAAAGATTGCGTTGTAGCTGCTCGGAGCATCAACGATGACAAACCGACAGTTCCTTGATACCCCTCCCAACATCACATGAAGCCCAACCCCACCTTCGACTTTATTTCTTTCACCGAAAAATCCAAACAACGACCCATCTGAGGCCAACACCCTTTTTGCCTCCACCTTCATTGCCTCGAATGCCTTCTTGAAGATCACATTCACGGAACTCCCATTGTCAACCAGAATCTTGGAGACCGTGTAGTATTCGATCGCCGTCTGGATTACCAGGGCGTCGCAAAATGAGTCCTCGTAGTCGGGCATATTTTTTGATGAGAAAGTTATCTTCTCCTCCGGGGGTGGGGTTTGGTAGGTCGAGGTGACGCCCCTCCTAAACATGATCTGGAATCACCCCTTACGGAGGCTTCGATTCCCCCCCCCCTCATGGATCACCCTGATCCCTCCACGGGCTCCTATGTCAACCCGATCCTCGCATCTATCCTCCTGTCCTCCTGACAGAACTTCCTCGATCTACACCGGCAGCTACTCCTAAACCTGGCCCATGGCTCCCCTCATCTCCAAAAAATCCAGGCAGGTGATCATCGAGTGACCTTCCTCCCGATGGAAGTCACAATAGGGCAACGCCACCCTGCCCCCCTCTCTTCTTCCCCACCATTTTCTCTTCTCCCACCCCTTCCATATGCGATCACTATCACTTGCTGCTGCGGCGGGAGGGACGACCTCTGACCCTGCCTCCACCTTGGTGGGTTGAACCTCCCCTGACCACCACGGTAATTCTCTCCACCTTGAAATCCTCTCCCCTGCCCTTGGGCAGTCCCCTCCTGGGGTCTCTAGGCCGACCAGTTGTTCGGCTCTCGATACCCCCAACCCTGTTGCTGCCTCTGGTTACCCTAACCTCTGGGATCTTCCCTCCTCCTAGCCTCTTGCTACCTGCTTGCTCCCTGTTCCTTCACCTCTTCCTCTGCCAACTTGCCAAACTTCTTGGCGAATGTCGAGTTTGTCGCTTCTCCCTCTATCTCTTTTGCCGCCCTCTCCATCAACTCTTCGAAGGAAAGGGGTGGTACTCTCTTCAGCTCCATACTAAAGAATCTTTGCCTTAAACCCACTGTGAAGTCAAGCATTAGGGTATACCCTGGAATCTCCTGGACCAAAAGGATCTCCTCTTGGAACCGATCGACATAACTCCCCAAAATCTCCTCCGATTTTTTGTGAACGTGAACAGCCACTCTGCTCCCTTCTTCCTCTTTTTCGACGTTGATAACCTCAAGAGGAACCCACACCGCAAGTCCTCAAAGCAGTAGATTGAGCTTGTGGGAAGCTGGTGGAATCAGTCTCTAGACTTCTCCTTTAAGGTGATGGCGAAAAGTCGGCACTTGAAGGCACCTGATATCTACCTTATGGAGACAGCATCTTCGAACCACTGGACATGTTGTACTGGATCATCTCTGCCCGTGTAGTAAGACATCTCCGAATCCCTGAACCTCTCTAGAATCGGGGCCGAGACAATCAACTCACTGAAAGGGCTTCCCCCTCCCACCAGGCGAGCCGAACCATCTCGCGCAATGGGCTCGTTGACCCTATCAGCACTCACATGTCCTGGGAATAATTCCCTCCCGATGAGATCCCTCTCGCCACTTTTGACTGACACCTTCTTCTTGGGATACTGACCTGGGGTGTTCTCGCCCAGAAATGGGGCCGCGACCACCGGGACAAAGGGCGTTTCCCACTCGCTCCTTGCGGAAAATGCTAAGTGAATGGTTTGTAGGACTTCCCTCTTTAATTCTTCCACCATCCCGACCGTGACACCACTCGCCAGAGGTGGCAAGTTGCTCGAACTAGCTCCTTTTCCCTCGCCTCCAGCCATGAAGCTTAGTCCAAGATTTTCTTGTGCAGGCTACGGTCCACGCTCACCGCACCAAAAATGTTGAAACCAAAACTTGATCTCAACGAGAGTTCGGACCAAAAAGGGTAGCTTGCACTTACTTCTCCCGAACTAGAACCCCTGACCAGATGCTTAGAATTAGAGAACTAACCCTGGGCTGCAGCGTGCAGGTCCCACCACTTACCCGGAAGATCTTAAGAGTGAATCCCCTCCCAAGCCAAAAGCTGAGCTAGGCACCTTAGAGGGCTCTCGCAGCCAACCAAAACAACCTGAGGAGGAAGAAGCCAAAAGAACTGGATCCCCTCTAAAGGTGCCAACAGGGTCTATTTATAGAATTCCTAGCCTGGTCTGCAAACAGCTTAACTCCGCTGTTCAGATCATTTATACGCAGCCCAAAACGGTCTACCAGCAGCGAAACTCCGCTGTTTGGAGGGGCTATTATCAAGCCAACATGGGCATTCTGGTAAAAACACTATTGGGCGAGTGGTCCATGAAAATACCACTCCCCTAGGGTGGTGAGCGCTTGATGGGACTGGCACTCGCCGCTAACCCGGGGCCTAGGGCAAGTGTGGGTCTGATTACCCCACTCGCCCACCCAAAAATGTGCCTAGGGAGAGTGCGGGCATATATGCTCCACTGTCCCCCAATGCTCTTGGCCACTTGGCCTAAGCGAGTTGGGGACCACTCGCCCACTCGCCCGTCCGACTCGCTTGAGTCAAAGACTGTAAACTATTCAGCTGGGTCTTCCCCTGATGTGCCCACTCATTGGGCATGGGGTTGTACATTTATAGACCTTTATGTATTTACTTAAAATTACTATACATATGTCTAACACAAAACCTATGCTCCGAATTTGATAATAAATTTTTTATTGCCCTTATTAATCCATTTTTGCTTATCAGAAATAATTGTCTAAGCAAAATTATTTTCAATGTTCAAGTCATGTATAAGTAGACCATTAAACCATTCTCAAGATTTCCTATTTTCTATTAAAATCATTGTGTAGGCGACAAGATACATATCATTATTGCCATCAATACCAAATACATATAGTAAAACTCCTCCATTTGAAGTCTTAAGATGAGTTTCATCTTGACCTATAACTGGTATGCAACCGGCAAGGAAACCCAATTTCAAAGCACCTCAACATTTTTATAATCTCTTTAAAATACATGTTTAGGTGGCTAAAACCTCTTTACATTGGGCCTTTATTGTTGTATTTGGATTGATTTGACGGATTTCCTCATAATAATTTTAGATGTCAGCATATTACTCCAATTCTGAACCATGAATTAACTTTTTTGCATGTTTGTTAGCTCTATACATTTTCCACATGGAGAGAGATGTTCTATTTTTGGTTTGCTTCATTTTTTGTATAGATGTAACTGATCATTCTGGGTTACTCCGTAGATGATGTTGATATTTTTTTTGCAAGGAAATCAGAAGTACAATGCTTAGAGTTTAAGACTATAACATGAATGTTCTTCTTTTATGGTCTTTATTTGAAAAGTTCTATCATTTTTTGAAATGAAGGAAACGTACATTATCCAATCATATTCAAAAATAAATTGTATTTTGTCACTACAATTTTTTGTGAATTTTATGGGCTTTTCTTGCATGTTTGAGTAAGTTCTCACCACTTCACTATAATTTTCAGCCATGTTAAAGCACATTCCAGCTTCAAATTCAAAATTAGAGTAGTTCGCATTGTCTTGATATATTTGATAACATGATGATTTTTCTTTATTTGGATTAGTTATGGGGAGGATTTTGTTCTTTGTGTGCTTTATGATCTGATTTGGTTCACGATTTTGTCTTTCCTTGGTCTCATTCAATCCAACTTACTTAATGACTTCATCAACATATTCATCATAATCCAAATCATTAATGTTAAAATCATCATATTCAAAGTCATCGTTAAAAGTGGAGTCATTTTCATCTGTGTCTTCTTCGTTGCTAATTGATTCAATATCATCCACAAGTTCAATTATTGACCC
The DNA here is from genome assembly GCA_039513925.1 of Platanthera zijinensis. Taxonomy (NCBI): domain Eukaryota; kingdom Viridiplantae; phylum Streptophyta; class Magnoliopsida; order Asparagales; family Orchidaceae; genus Platanthera; species Platanthera zijinensis. The sequence continues at coordinate 173,822,670 of CM077083.1, forward strand.
TTTATGGTCGTTGTGAACCTTACTATTTCTTTCAGACATAACACAATCAAACTGAGCTTCAATAATTTCAATATAGATATCCACTACCATATCAACATTAATATACCTAATCAGATTTTTAACGTCATCATCATTCACTACCAAAATAAGATTACTGCAGTCGACAAGTCCGACAATACAACAACAAATATCTCACCCACCCCATCTATCCAGCAAGTTATGTCATATCGTGCAAATCTTTCAATATTAAACAGTTACAATCATAAAAATAAAAAAAAACTAATTATATTAGGCTTATAAGAAATTGTAAGAACCAATGAAAGACCCTGAATGATGAAGTATGTAGTAAACAAAAAAGCTTCAAATGACATGCAATATGTGTCCGCTCTTGAATTATTCGCTCTCAACATTCCGACCATGCTTTATCATACACACAAAAAAGAATTTTTTTAATAACAATTACATTGACAAACTAATCACAAGTTACTAAATTACTAGATTAAAATAAAAAAATTATAAACTAAACAATAATAAACCCCAAATACAAGGTAAACTAACGATCTTAATCAAAGTACAGAACAACATAAGCACAGTGCCACATTACTATGAAATTTAGTAAAAAAAAATTTAAAATGCATTCCTGTTGTTTCAATCAAACCCTAAAACCAAGTTTTTTTTATCAATATCTAAAATCCCATTATCACAAACCATAAAACCTAATATATAAAATCTAAATTTAAACTAAAAATGCAATATTGTTGTTTGTTGAAGAGGTTTACCAGATCTATAGGTTAAACCTACAGATCGAACAAGTATAGCCTGAGCGACGATGGGTGGTTGCTAGACGGGGAGTGTTGGAACCAAGAAAGATGATTCATGCATTCAAACAATGTGGTGACCAACAGTTACTGGCTTAGTGGTTGATCCACGTGAGACTTGGTGAGAAGAAGCTAGCGAGCACAAAGAACATCTACAGGCTGCATACAAACAAGACCCACATACTACAGCGAGGAGGTCCCGACACACACCTAGAAGTCTGTAAGAACTTTCCCTCCTAAATCAATTATTGAGTTTGGCACACGCGAGACATACACTGAAATCGCCCACCATAGGGGGGGTGAAGGTGCCTTCAACTTGTGCCTCGAGGTCCTATTTATAATCAAATCTAAGGGGGAGAGGGTATGGTCTTCGAACAGCCGCTCTCGCCTTAACCAAACTATTATTCCTAGACCAAGAGGGGGGTGCGAGTACTCTTCTAAAGGCCAACAAGTACTCCTACCGAGTACTCCTGATGAGTACTACTGACGAGTACTCTCCTTCAATATCTTTCTTATTCATTTTTGATCTCGACGAATTACATGTTATACACAATCCTCATTCTTAGGCTCGACACGAGCCCAGGAAAACAATGTAGAACATGTGGTTCGGAGAGATGGGCGCTAGACGATATGCCACTCAACACCACTCCCGGGAGTGGGGCTCAAATGAAGGTGGAAAAAGGTCGACACCTACCAGGAGAGGAGCTCAATTGGAGGTGGAGAACAGTCGATACTTCCCAAGAGTGGAGCTCAACTGGGTGTGGAAAGGAGACAACACCTCCCCAGAGCAAAGCTCTAGTGGAGGTGGAGAGAAGTTCGACATCTTTCAGGGGCTTAGATCAACTAAAGATGGGTAGAAGGTCGACATCTCACATGAGCAAAACTCAGCTGTAGGTGGATAAAAGCTTGACGCTTCCCAGGAGCCGAGTTCAACTGGAGGTGGAGAAAAGATCTTCGCTTCCCAGGAGCTAAGTTCAACTAGAGGTGGAGAAAAGATCGACACCTTTGAGGAATCGAGATCAACTAGAGGTGGAGAAAATATCGATACCTCCCAGGAGCCGAGCTCAACTAGAGGTGGAGAAAACATCAACACATCCCAAAAGCTGAACTTAACTAGAGGTGGAGAAAACATTGACACCTCCCAGGAGCCGAGCTCAACTGGAGGCAGAGAAAAACTCGACACATCCTCGGAGCTGAGCTCAACTGGAGGTGAATAAAAGATCGTCACCTCCTAGGAGCCAAACTTAATTGGGGTTAAAGAAAAGATCGACACATCTGAGGAGTCGAGCTCAACTGGAGGTGGATAAAAGATCGACACCTCCCAGGAGCCGAGCTCAACTGAAGGTGGAGAAAACGCCGGCACATCCCCGGAGCCGAGCTCAACTTGAGGTGGAGAAAAGATTGACACCTTCGAGGATCCGAGCTCAACTGGAGGTGTAGAAAACATTGACACATCCCAGGAGCCGAGCTCAATTGGAGGTGAAAAAAAGATCAATACCTCCCAGGAGACAAGCTCAACTAGAGGTAGAGACAGCGTCATCACATCCAAGGAGCCGAGCTCAATTGGAGGTGGAGAAAAGATCAACACCTCACAGGAGCCGAGTGAAACTGGATGTAGAGAAAAATGTTGACACATCCCAGGAGCCGAGCTTAATTAGAGGTTGAGAAAACATTGATACCTCCTAGAAGCCGAGCTCAACTGAAGGTGGAAAAAATATCGACACCTCCCAGGAGTTGAGCTCAACTGGAGGTGGAGAAAAGATTGACACCTCCTAGGAGCCGAGCGCAACTAGAGGTGGAGAAAAGATTGACACATCTCAGGAGCTGAGCTCAACTGGAGGTGGAGAAAAGATCGACACCTCCCATGAGTCGAGCTTAACTCGAGGTCGAGAAAAGAACGACACCTCCCAGGAGCCGAGCTCAACTAGAGGTGGAGAAAATGTCGACACATCCTAGGAGCTAAGCTCAACTGGAGATGGAGGAGATGAGTCGAACCTGAATTAGAAGTAGACAGTATGTAGGAGAGGAACTTGAGTAGAGGCCCAGACTGTGACAACAACTTTGTCGAGGGCTTGGGCTCACTTGAGGGGGAAGTAGCTGGTATGCAGGAGAGGAGCTCGTACATGGACCCAAATTATGGCAACAATACAACTCGAGATATTCAACTCACTCGAGAGTTCAAGTAGTTTGTATGCATGGGAGGAACTAGTGCAGGGACTCAAACTATGACAACAACACAGCTTGAGGTCTTTAACTCACTCAAGGGGGGTAAGTGATATAGATAAATCGTCTCACGGAGTACAATCCGAATAGGCAAGTGTACCTATCGTTTTATAGTATAGTGATATAAATAAATCAAGGTCGTATAAAAACTCGGGCCAGACAAGTACTATTACTCACAACGACTCTATTATTCTATCGAAGGATTGATGAGTTTTGAAAATGAAAATGAACTAAGCTTAATTAAAAGAGAAATATAATATATCGAAAGAGTGTTCGATCGACGATTCACTTTGAAATAAAATAACGGAATAAATTATTTTAATATTTGCAATCTTATTAAGACCGTGACGGATCCGAAAATAAGAAATAATCTCGTTATAGCATTAAATCTCCAAACTTCTAGATGTTTTGACCGAAATCTCTTTGCAAATCAAAAGGCCTAAAGTCGCATTATCGAGGTGACCCGCACTATTGGATTTGACTCTAATCCGGAGTATTTACGTCGTCCTATCTCTCGGATTGCGTGCAACACCTTCCTTCCTTGAGTGATTTTTCACATTCACGAGTCTCTCGGCTACTCAAATATGAGATCGGAATCTACTACCGTATACTAGAAATACGGATTCGATACGAAATAATTCAAGGTCGGATCAAAAATAAAAAAATACAAATGCAAACATAAAATAAAAGATGCGTTATTTCATCGCAAAGTTCATCGCGATCGAGCACAAAACAAAATTAGCTAAACATTATATAGAGAGAAAAAGGAAACATTTATATTCATTAAGAAAAGAAAATAAGAGTACATAACAAGACTAAGATGAACTATTACATGAAGAAATAAGATAAGACAACAAGAAAAAAATACAACAACAAGAAAGGAATACAACTACTAGAAATTCTCTAACTCTTCCCACCTTCTTATGCTTGAGGCAAGGGTTCCTTTTATAGATGAGGGGGGAAGGTTCTAGATGGAGAAAATGAAGAGACAAAGGGGGTGGCCGGCCAAAGCATGGAGAAGAGGTGCATGAATGGTTTAAATGAGGGGGAGAGAGAAAGGCTAAGTGCAATGCATTTTAGCTTAAAGAAAAATAAAATGACATATAAAATTAAAATAGAAAAAGAGAGGGGATGGATGAGAAATAAAGAGGGGGGAAAGAAAATAAAAGGGGAGAGAGAGAAAAGGAGGGAGCCGATCATGCATTAATGTATTAAGTGGCAATTCATGCAAGGTGGCGGTTTAGAATAATTAAAAATAGATAGGGGGCCACATAATATTCATGTAGTGCTTGCAATTTTAAATTAATTTAATGCATGGGGTGTGGAAATGAAGGAGAACAGGCGTGAATTATTGAAGGTGGCGGACTGCAATTATATGGAGAGGTTACGTAAGTGGGATTGGAGGTGGCCGAATGATGTGACAGCACGATGAATTAATTTGCATGGTGGCTGCATGTGGACTGCATCAATTGAAGGTGGTCGGGACAATTGCATGGTGCGGTGATGGCGACGACAACATTGAACATTTTATTATTCTTCATCGCAATGAGCGCGAGCGCAACAACATTCCTACAAAAATAATCAAAACATAAATACGTGAGATAAAATTAAAATATAAGATTTATTAACTAAAACAAAAATGATCTTTATAAATTTATAGTAAAATTATACTAAAAATTATAATAAAAATACCTATAAATTATACTCATCAGTAAGTAGCTGATATGCAAAAGAGGAGCTCGTATAGAGACTCAGACTACAACAACAACATAGCTCGAGGTCTTCAACTCACTCGAGGGGGCAAGTTGTCATTATGCAGGAGAGTAGCTCGAGCAGAGGCCCAGAATTTGAAAATAACTCTATCGAGGGCTTGGGCTTACTCGAGTGGGCAAAGCTGGTATGCATGAGAGGAGCTCGTGCAAGGACCTAGACTACAACAACAACAATCCTCTAGGTCTTCTACTCACTCGAGGTGGCAAGTAGCATGTGTAACACCCTGGTTTTTCCAGATCTTGGGACTCTGGAAGCTATCACGCGACGATAGGTAGCTATCGCCCGACGATAGCCTTGTTTCGTCGAATCCAGGCATTAAGAGCGCTGAGTAGCTAGGCGTTGCGAGCGTTGAGTGGTACCGCGCGACGGTAGGATTCTACCGCGCAGCTGTAGCTCGCGAAGCGTTGTGTGAAAAGCATTGAGTGGCTATCGTGTGGAGATATGGCTAACACTAGCGATAACATTTTCTTCCCAACAAGACCGACGACTCGAGAAGCTACTGCGGTGCGGTAGGTAGTTACCGCTCGGCGGTAGCAGATGGGAGCAGTTCCGTCATTTAGCATTTTGGCCGTCCAATTTCTCTTAGGATTTGATCATATGGCCCAGGATGCTCCGCCCAAAGGGCATATAAAGGGCTGAAACATTCTAAAACTTCATTCTCTTCTCTTTTGAAGTGGGAGTTAGGGTTTGAGAGCAAGAGTTTGGAGGAGGAAGAAGAAGGTCTTTCTCCGCCATTGACGAAGCTTCGGGGCTCCGATCGTCGATCTGAGGCCAGATCTGTGGAGTGGACTTGAAGGCGCACATTTTCATCCGTGTAAATCAAGTTTTTCATGGCAAGGAAGAGGATTCGTAAAGTAACGTCATTTCTCCTCTTGGTCTTTAGGATGCGTGCATGACATCCATTCTTTTCTTGTTCTCTTTCAACCATTTAGGCACCGAATCTCTCGAATGAGAGGGGTTCGGGTTGTCATAGTTCAAGAGGAACCACCGAGTCGATTGTGCCTGTCCCCGACATGATTTGCACTAGAAATCCGCTCCGCTAGTGGATTAGGCATTGTGTGTGAAGCCGTAGTCACGACTGTTAGTCCGATTTGGTGATGTTGCATACCGAGCCTTAATGATTCCGTTAGAAATCCGTTAGCGGCAAGATGCCTTTTGTGATGTGTGTTCCCCTTATGTTCGTGTGAGTATGAACGGTGGATTAGGGCGGGAAAGACTTTTGATTGCGATGTGCGAAGGCTTGACTTTGTCTCTGTGGTCAGCTAACTAGCCCATGACGTTGCAAAGTCATGTGTGGAGAGTGTTCTGGCGAGACAAGTCCCCTTCTGTGAAACTGACGAGAACGCTAAGTTTTGGTCAAGCCCGGACGATGCCAGCTGGGTCCCGTTGGGACTCTATCGGTAGACATGGCCCTGAATGGAGTCGGGCCTGAGTCGTCACGAGCGGGTGGGGTCTAGCAAGGGTTCTTAGCATCGGTTCGTTTGTGTGATAGAATCCTGCGTGGTAAGTCAGAGCTTGTAGGCAAGCCCGAGTTTTGAGACCCACGAGCGGGTGGGGCCTAAGCAAGAGTTCTGTGTGGCGGCTTGTATGTCGTTAGGGGAAATTGGAAGTACCCATGTGTTTGCGGCGTGAATGCCGAAGGGGAAATTGGAAGTACCCGATTGATGGTGTGTGATGATGTGTTAGATTCATACGCTTTAGGGTGCCTTGGGTGAAGCTCAGGTTTGCATACATGTTGCATTGTAGGACCCTTTACAAAATGCTCAACCTAGAGACATGTTTGTTGTATGAGACATCCAAACCTATTTAATGTTTAATTAGTTAATGTACTTTTGCATACAAAGTGCTAACTTGCTGGGTAGTGGTGTGCCCCGGGGTCCGCTAGAGAAGGCTGGGAAGAGATGTGTTGGTTACACAGTTGAGGTCAGCTTTTGCTGACCCACGTTACCCCAAATTTTTACAGGGCAATGACCGCAAGGGCGAGCAAGCTCGCCGACAAAAAAGGCCTACACCTCATGAAGTGAATTCTCTTGTTTTTACTTATGTTTTGCTGAATGCTTTGCTCCATGAACTGTGATCCGACTTGCATGTCGAGGTAGCTTAGGTGTGCTAAAGCACGTTGATACGTTGATGTATTATTTCAGTATTTGGACTTATGATGTTGTAAGGCCTTAAGGTCATTGGATACTCCTATAGTAGCGGATAACTTCTAGTTTGGCTGTTTGTTTCCGCTGTGTTTATAGTCTGAGTTTTGAGTTGGGTAGTTTATATCATCTTATAATGCTTAAGCTATGAAGTCTGTATGTTGTGGGGCCCCGGCCGGACCCATATTATACGCACATTACAGGGAAGGTGTTACAGCCTGTATGCATGAGAGGAGCTCGGGAAGGGACTCAGACTATGACAACAACACAACTCGAGGTCTTTAACTCACTCGAGGGGGCACATAGTTGGTATGCTAGAGAGGAGTTCATACAAGAACTCTGACTACGACAACAATATAGCTCGAGGTCTTCAAGTCACTAGAGGGGGAAATTAGCTGGTATGCATGTGAGAAGCTCATGTACAGACTCGAACAACAACAACAACACAACTCAAGGTCTTCAACTCACTTGAGGGGGAAAGTATCCGGTATGCATGAGAGGAGCTCGTGCAGGGACCCAAACTACGACAATAACACAACTCGAGGTCTTCAACTCACTCAAGGGGCAAGTAGTAGGTATGCAGGAGAGGAGCTCGTGCAGAGACTCGAACTACGACAACAATACACCTCGAGGTCTTCAACTCACTCGAGGGGGCAAGCAGTCGATATGTCGGAGAGGAGCTGGTGTTGGGACTTAGAATATGACAACACAACTCGAGGTTTTCAACTAACTCGAGGGGGTAAGTAGTCAGTATGCATGAGAGGAGCTCGTGTAGGGACTCAGACTACGACAACAACGCAGCTTGAGGTCTTCAACTCACTCGAGAGGAAAGTAGTTGGTATGCATGAGCGAAGATCGTGCAAGGACCAAAACTACGACAACAACACAGCTCAAGGTCATCAACTCACTCGAGGGGAAAAGTAGTCATTATGTATAAGAGGAGCTCGTGTAGGGACCCAAACTACGACAATAACACAACTCGAGGTTTTCAACTCACTCGAGGGGGGAAAGTATCTGGTATGTAGGAGAGGAGCTCATGTAGAGACTCAGACTACTACATCAACACAGCTCGATGTCTTCAACTCACTCAAGGGGGGCAAGTAGAAGTATTGAGGAGAGGAGCTCGTGTAGGGACTCAGACTATGACAATAACACAACTCGAGGTCTTCAACTCACTTAAGGGGGCAAGTAACTGGTATGCAGGAGAGTAGCTCGTGTAAGGATTCAGACTACGACAACAACACAACTCGAGGTCTTCAAATCACTCGAGGGGACAAGTAGCCGATATGTAGGAGAGGGGCTCATGCAGAGTCTTGGACTACTGCAACAACACAACTCGAGGTTTTCAACTCACTCAAGTGGGCAAGTAGCTGGTATGCATGTGAGGAGCTCGTGTAGGGGCTTAGACTATGACAACGACACAACTCAAGGTTGGGTTCACTCTTCTCGGGCGTGTCACTCTTATGTGTCCACAATTTATTATGTTTATCATCAGGGCGACATGATATTATGATAAGCATAAATGAGAAAGTTATATAGATTTATGTAGCGATTAAAAAGAATACATGTTTTACCTAACCTGATTTATGATGACTTTTCTTACAGAAGTGAGTTATGAGTAATAGTACTTTTAGTCATCATTGTGGAGTATAAGCTGCTGAATAGGATCACCCCGGGTATGAACGCCCATCGTAAATAAGCACTCGTTGAACATAGGTTTCTTCTTGATCTTGTAGAGATGAGTAGTTGGAGATGTCCTTGCCAGCATGAATCGTTAAAGAGATGAAAAGAATAATATAGTTGCTGAAGTGTAGACCACATGAGTAACTCACGATATTTAGAGAGTATATCATAAATGTTGAAGCGATGATCTCGCGAGTTTGAACTTGCAAAATTAAAGAGATCACCGTAGTGGTTGATGTAACTACCTAGCGAGTTTGAACTCATAGAATTGAAGAGAATTCTCTGATTGTCGAAATGATGACCTCACGAGTATGAACTCGCGACATTTAAAGAATCCCAGGATGCTAAAGTGATGACCTCGCGAAATTAAAGAGAACCTTTGCAAATATGAAGTCGTAGACCATAGTTGTTAAAGTGAATGACCTTGCTAGTATGTACTTGTAGAATTAGTGAGAACCCCTTGTAAATATGAAGTCTCACTCCATAATTACTGAATCAGTGATCTCCCAAGTGTGAACTCGAGGAATTAAAGATAAACTCCACAATTGCTAAAGTGATAGAGAGTATGAATCTACCGAATTAATAAGGAGTACGCCATGACCTCACAAGATAAGCTCGCAAAATAAGATAGAATATCATGTGGCCCCGCAAGATGAGCTCATGGAATTAGAGAGAGAATACCTTGTGACCACGTGAGGTGAGCTCGCAGAATACGAGAGAATACTTTGTGTCCTCGCGAGATGAGCTCCCGAGATAAGAGAGAATACCTTGTGTCCTCGCGAGATAAGCGCGTGGAATATGATTGAATATCTCATGACCTTGTGAGATGAGCTCGTAGAATAAGAAAAAATACCTTGTACCCTTGCGAGATGAGTTTACAAAATAAGAGAGAACACCTTGTGTCCTCATAAGATGAGCTCGCAAAATAAGAGAGAATACCTTGTGTCCTCGTGAGATGAACTCTCGGAATAAGATTGAATATCTCGTGATCTTGCGAGATGCGCTCGCGAAATAAGAGAGAATACCTTGTGTTCTCGCGAGATGAGCTCGCAGAATAAGATTGAATACCTCACAATCTTGCGAGATGAGCTTGCAGAATAAGAGAGGGGGTTGAACACCTTGTGGGCATGCAGTCTTAGAACAAATGTAGTTTTTGAAGAGACGCTACTAGTATGCACTTTACCTCGATCCTCTTGTGGAGTGTGCCATTGTGGCCGAAATGCCAAAGCCAGCCCTATTGCAAGTCATATGAAAGTAGACTTGGGTTTTATCAAAGCACCCGTGAGTGTAAGTATATATGTACTATATACGAGAAAGCGTTAGCACCAAAAAAGTGAACACACTACGAAGCAGTGCCCTATGAGATTTTGTATTTTTACAATCCAACTCGCCCAAATTCGAGCTCGCGGCTTGGCCTTGAAATATTTCCTCGGGCAATTTCAATTTTACCTCGCTTCTTGCGAGTAGAACACATGCGGGCAAAATATATATGAGTAGAATATAAGAGAGTAGAATACGTGCAAGTTGAATATATGAGAGTAGAATATGTGTGAGTATAATACATGCGAGTTTGTGCAATCCCGTATTTGTCGAGTGGTCCAAAACATCCTGAGGCCCGTGGCGAGAGGTGAGTTCTCAGCTTCACCAGGCATCCGCTATCCACCCGATGAGGGGGCTTTGGCGAGTAGAGCAAGCGAGTGCCCAGTTCCAATGAGCACTCGCTGCTTGGGTGAGAGGTGAGTGCCCAATCTTACCGAGCACTCGCAACCTGTGCGAGTTGGCACGGTCATCCTGACTGCCTATAAAGAGGAGTGATTCAAATTTTCCCGTAATCCCATTTTGGCATGCTAATAGCCCCTCCAAATAGGGCTGATATCGTGTCGAGTTCGAGCGATTTTGGCTTGGCTCGAACTCGAAATTTTCGACTCGAACTCGGCTCGAAATCGAAATTGATTTCGAGTCGAGTCGACTCGGAATGACTCGATTCTGAGTCTGCTCAAAATCGAATCGAGCCGGCTCGAAATCGAATCGAGCCGGCTCGAAATCGAATCAAATCAGCTCGAAATTGAGCAATTTTTTGTTTTACTCCTAATTTGCTCAAAATTAAATTGGGCAACCTATAAATTTAGCAAATGAAATACTAAAAGCAATAATTCTTTTTATTTAGATTTAAATTTAGTTATTTTTAATCTTTAAATAGGAATATATTAATAAATACATTATTTTTTAAATTAATTCGAGTTGATTCGAATCATATTTCGAGCGATTCAGGGCTGGCTCGAAATCAGATTCGAGTCAAATTAAATCGACTCAAATTGAGTCGAATCAATTTTAACCGATTCCGATTTGGCTCAATTTTCGAACGATTTTCGAGCGACTTTCGAGTTTCAAATAATATGCTCAGCCCTACCTCCAAATAACTGAGTTTCGTTGTTGGCAGACCATTCCCAGATAAATAAACCCCTAAGGGAACCTTTGGAGAGGACCACTTCTTGGTTTCCTTATCCCTGCTAGTTTTGGTTGACAAGAGCTTCAGCTCATCATTCACCGTGGTTTTCGGGTGAGTGGTCAGGAGCTATCGTGGCCTCCAAGGGTGTCTGGTCCAGCATTGGATTGAGAGGGGAAGCAATCAACAATCTTCCGGGTGTGTGGCGGGACCTCCTCGCTGTGACTTAGGGTCTATTTGAGTTTGATTTGGTAAATAAGTCTCCAAACTCTAAGTTCTCTGTCGAGAAATTGTCTTAGGAGAAGTAAAGGCTAGCTGCAACTCAGGTCTGAACTCGTTGAGCCATGGTTTTCGGTTCAAAATTTTTGGTGAATAAGTCTCCAAACTCTAAGTCCTCTGTCGAGACACCGACTTGGGAGAAGTAAAGGCTAGCTACACCTCAGGTCCGAACTCGTTGAGCCGTGGTTTCTGGGTTCAATATTTTTGGCGCAGTGAGCGTGGATCGTAGTTTGCCAAGAAAATCTTAAGTAGGTGTCATGACAGGAGACGAGGGGCAAGGAACTAACCCATAGGACTCATCGCCTGCGAGTAGATTCGTGACTCAAAAGCAATTTGATGATTTCAAAAAGGTCATCTTGGAGACCCTGCACTATATCCTCATGATGTGAGCAAGCGAGTACTCGACTCCCGCGGTCTCGGTGCTCTCCCAGCAGACATTAAGCAAGGGGGCATCGAGTAGGTGAGCCGGGAAGGAGATAGTGGTAGAGGGGGCGAGAGGTCCCTTTAGGGACGCGAGCTATTCCTTGTCTAGCCGACGGTTCCTTAGTCAGGCGAGCTGGCTCGGCGAGATCTGGTAGCCCGCCAGGAAGGCTCAGGGAGCCCCTTTTGCGAGCTCATCCTCTCGGCTTCAATGCCAGAGGGCTTCAGAGAGCCAGTCATGTTTCTATACAAGGAAGGAGGATCCAGTTCAACATGTGCAATGGTTCAAAGATGCGGTCTCCATCAAACAGATGATAGATGTCGATGATAGATGTCTTCAAGTGCAAGATGCTTGCCATCACATTCAAGGACAAGGCGAGGTGCTGGTTCCACTAGCTTCCCTCAGGAACTATATACAGCTTCGAGCACTTGCATCGAGGCTTCTTGTTGCGCTTCTCAACGTCAAAGAAGAGGAAGAATGGATCAGAAGCCATTTTCTTGATAAAGCAAGGGCCGCAAGAGATGCTGGCGGATTACATTGATTGCTTCCAGGAGGAAATTATCCTGATCCAAGAGGTCTCGGGGCACCTCCTGCAGATGACCTATACGTTGGGATTACGACAGGGAATGTTCAGGATGGAGCTGATCAGAGACCATACGCAGTCTTTTGAAGAGTTGATAGATCGAGCTGCAAGGGAGATCGAGTATGAAGCAACCAATCCCGACTTCATCTCGGGATTGGCCCAGATTAAAGGGGGAGTGAAACCGTAGGGAAGTGGTCAACATAAAGAAGGGAAGAACCAAGAAGGTAAGACCCCCAAGAACTTGCCTGAACTAGAATTCCCCTAGACTAGGACTCACTTCAACGAGAACTCGCATAGACTGGAACTCGCCTCACATCCTTCTCATCATGGCTCGTCGTGAGATCTCATACTAAAGTTTCTTTCTGTGATCAGGGTCCACGCTCACCGCACCAAAAATGTTGGAACCAAGAAAATTAATTCTTGCGTCTAGACCAAGGGATGACCAAAGGTTACTAGCTTAGTGGTTGATCAATGTGAGACTCAACGAGAAGAAGCTAGCGAGCACAAAGAACAACTCCGGACGGCCTACAAACAAGGCCACGTGTTGCAGCGAGGAGGTCCCTCTAAACACTCAGAAGTATATAGAAACTTTCCCTCTTAAAGCCATTACTGAGCTTGACACAAGCGAGGCAAACACTTAACTTGCCCACCATGGGGGGAGGGGGTGAAGGTTCCTTCAACTTGTGCTTTGAGGTCCTATACTCTTATTTATAGGCACATCTAAGGGGGAAAGGGGTACGGTCTGTGAACATCCGCTCCCGTGTTAACCAAACTGTTATTCCCAGACCAGGGGGGAGTACTCTCCTGAATGCTGACGAGTACTCCCGCGAGTACTCTCGACGAGAACTCCCGATGAGTACTCTCCTTCAACGTCTTCCTTATACATTTTGATCTCGACGAATTACGGGTTATACATGGAGAACACGAAGAGAGAGGATGTCAGGGAGAGATGTGGCCACCCGAGAGAGTTGTCGTCGGGCTCGCCAGGGAGAAGGAATACCTGGGCTCGCAGGAGACGGGAGAAAGGCGACGTGAGAATGAGTTTTAAGTAGGGGTGCAAATTTGGCCCGGGGCCGGTTGCCCGGCCCAGGTCTGAGTCCGATAAGCAGGGGCGGAACTAGGAAATTTTTTTAACCCGGACACAATTTTAAAATAAATAATTAACTGCAAAGCTTAAATAAATTTAAACTAATATTGCAATTAATAAAAGTTAATAACCAAAAACACATGACATACTGTTCAACAAATCACTTTTCGTGGACACATATTCTGAAATTTTGTAATAATAGTATCATTAGTAATACCCTCAGCAACATCTTTCTCTGTATAAACGATCATGCAGTCATTCATCCATTCATCTCCCATTCTGTTTCGTAAACGATTTTTTATAATCTTCATTGTAGAGAACATTCTTTCAACTGTAGCAGTTGCAACGGGTAGAAGACATGCCAACTTTAAAAACTTGAAAACCAACTGATAGTGATCTTGTTTTTTCAACTCCACCAATAGTTTTAAAAGACCACCAATTCCTTTACTATGAGAGAACATGTCGGTTGGTAAAGAGCGCATATCAATAATATACATATCAAGTTGTCCTTCAAGTAGTTGCAATTCTACTGGTGAGAAGTCAGATGAGTACAATTCTGCGAGACGAAGTAACTTTTGTTTATCAAATAAGGCAAATCGATCACTAGAGTCCAGACAAGAAACACATAAAAGTAGTTCAGTGTTCACTTCATTAAAACGATCATTTAACTCGTTCAAAGTCCAATCGAGCACTGTATTGAAGATTTCAACACGGAAATGATGATAATTTGTAATCTCTCTTTCATTGCATCTTGATCTTCCTACTAGCATATATCTTTCATTCATATTAGGAATCTCTATATGGTGTTTTGTGCAAAATTTTGATACTTCAGTCATGAAGGAGTTCCATTCAAGATCTTCATTTCTGAAATTTAACAGTAACTGTTTTGTAAATTTTACAAACTTCATTGCATTAACAATGTCTTGATCCTTTTTCTATAAAGCTTGTGATAACTCGTGTGACTTGGATAAAATATTCTTCATTAAATGCAAGAGAAAAATAAAATTAAAAGTCAAGAGACTTTTAATTAAAGTATTGGCCATTTCTCTTTGATTTCCATCTGCACCATCAACCTTGATAATTTCAAGTGCCTCAACAATAGATGAGAACATCCGGATAAAATTTAATATTGTGCCATAATGTGAACTCCACCGTGTGTCACCTGCCCTTTTCAATTCAAGTGGTTGATTTGCCCCTGTACCACTTTCTAACTCTCCGCAACCAAGCTCTATAGCAACCCGATCAACTTCTAATGCTCTTATACAATCACGTCGTTTGCAAGATCCGCCAACAACATTCAACACAAGATTAATAAGCGTGAAAATCTCTGCAACTTCAACATGATCTTCTGCAACAGCTACTAATATTAGTTGTAGTTGATGAGCAAAATAATGAATGTAGAAAGCACAATTATTCTCCTGCAATATCAACGTTTTCAGTCCTTTGAACTCACCCCTCATATTGCTAGCACCATCATAACCATGACCCCGTAATTTAGAAATACTTAGGCAATGTTTTGCAAACAAATTATCAATAGCTTTCTTTAATGATAAGGCAGTTGTGTCTATAACATGAACAAATCCAAGAAGACGCTCCATAATAAGACCTTTGATATTAACATAGCGTAAAACCACAGCCATTTGTTCTTTTGTGGACACATCACGTGATTCATCGACCAAAATACTGAAGCAGTTATCCCCAATGTCTTGAACAATTGTCTTTGTTATCTCAGATGCAATGCAAGAAACTATCTCCTTTTGGATTTTTGGAGATATTAATTGACAATTGATAGGTGCATTTTCGAATACCACTGACTTGACCTCATTGTTATGTAATGCAAGGAATTCTAAAAGTTCAAGAAAATTACCTCGATTACTGGATTCTTTAGACTCATCATGTTCGCGAAAAGATAACCCTTGTTTTAAAAGAAAGCGTATGCAATCTATTGACGCACACAAACGAGCACGATATTGAATTCGTTGTGTTTCTTCCTGCCTGCAAAACGCAACTTGAATACCTTGCTTCTGATTCATTAAAGCTGTGCACATCTTCTTGGAGTTATTATGTGCACTCATGTGATTTCCAATATGTTTCTCTAATATCGTCGTATCTTTCCAATATCTCCAACCACGACATACAAATGTCGGATCACAACCTCTCTGTGGAAAAATGTAACAATAAAGACAATATGCAACATCTTTATCTATACTATATTCCAGCCAATCCTTGAACTCATTAAATCAGCTTTTGTTGAAACGACGTGCCTTATTTCCAATTTCAGTTTGTGGAAAATTAGCTAAAATCGGTTGACAAGAACCATTATGCAAGTATTTTCTTCTTATCGTATCTTGTGTATTTACATCATATGAGCTTATAGGCTGCCTCAATCCTGGATCAGCAGGTAGCTCATCTAAGTTAAATTCAGATCGATTCCTTTTACCACATGAACCCGATGCTTGAAAATCTTGAGAAATTTCATTTGACCTCACTTTTGAAAGAAACTTGTCCATTATACACCTAAGTAGAAACAACATTTGAAATACACACAAAAAAGTATCTAATTTGAATGTGCGATCATAACAATTTAGCCTGGAGTGAATTCAAAATGGTGGCAAATCCTGACGGTACACGGGGCAATGCCCCTACGGCCAAGCGCGACCGTACCAGGCCCGCGAGGGAAATTCCTAAGGTTGTATATGCTAAACAAAAATAAGAACATGAGAAAAACTAATAAAATCATGATACTCACCTTCTTGCCTTCCTTGCCCCTACTCATCTAATTGATGCATTTTATAATATTTGCTATACATACTCTAGCCACTTTAAGTCTTTAAGTGTTTTCTATTATCTCATCAGCAACCTTTTTTTCCACCAATTCTAGATCCATATACATCATCGTCTTAGTAGAGGTATTGTAGAATTTAACTTTCTCCACGATACCCGATTACCGTCTTATCACATAGTAGGCCTGAGAAATTTCTCTGTTTTATCCAGAGCCTCAACTCTCATCTATAAACTTATTCTTTTGAATAATCATTAGAAGATACTTAAACCTATGGAACTAGGCATCCTTTTATCCTCTAATAAAATAAATTGATATTTGCTACTATAACCCCATTATAACCTATTAACCTTAGTCTTTGTACTGCTAATTCGAAGCTCTCAGTATCTCCAATATTCTAATTTATTTTCTTAACTCAGTTAGTGTCTCACTGATAGAGAAGAGGATCACTGTGGTAGAGATTGAATTACAAATTTGAGAGACAAACCTCTCACCCGAGTACAAGTCCGGTTCCTTTCTTAGGGAAAAATAGGCATATAAGTTTCCCAGTACCCAAATCGGAGATGGAGGAGCACAAATCGGAGAAGAAGAAGAAGAAGAAGAAGAAGAAGAATAATAAGAAGAAGAAGAAGTACCCAAATCGGAGATGGAGGAGCACAACAGCGGCCAAATCGGAGATGGAGGAGCACAGCAGCGGCCAAATCGGAGATGGAGGAGCACTTCGCGAACAACAGCGGGAGGAGGGGCACTTCGCGAACAGGCGGAACAGCAGCCGGAGGAGGGGCAGCGTGCGATCGGGGCAGTCGGCTAGGGCAAAATAAGCGAATATGACGGAGGAGCAGCAGTGAATACGCTTTTATCGCGATTTTTCACACCCGGGCACGTGCCCGGGTGTGTCTGTAGGTGGGTCCGCCCGTGCCGATAAGGCCAGAGTCTGGTTAGGCCCGAGCTAGGCCCAGGCGAGGCCTAAGGTGACTAAACAAGCCCCCTTATTTGGCCATGGCCCAACCCGATGCCTGGCACGGGCCTGGCCGGGCCCAGCCTGAAATCCCGCTCCCAACATTAAAAAATGCTTGGACAAGCATTAAAAAATGCTGGCCCAATATTTTTTATTGCTAGGCCTTGGAAGTGTGCCCAACATTTTAAAATGCTGGATGCAACATTTTAAAATGCTGCCCAACATTTTAATATGCTAGGCAACATTTTAAAATGCGGCGCCCAACATTTTAAAATGTGGCACAATATTTTAAAATGCTGACTAACAATTTAAAATGCTGGCAGCTCTTTTAGGGGCTTGTTTAGGCCTGATGTGGTGGGCTCAAGCAGGTCTCCATATTGTAGTGAGATCTGGGCCCCATTTGAGCAGGGCCTGACCTGAGCCTGACAACGAAAAAGCCCAAACTCATGGGGACCGAGGCACGCCTGGCCCAGTGGGCTTTATTTGCACGCCTAGTTTTAAGTTATGTTCTCAAAAAATTAAATCCAAATTCCAAAACTGCCCCTAAAATTAATATAATAATTGATTTTCTTGAATTATAAAAGGGCCCTTATAAAAATGTTGAAATCAAGTTAGGGTGCTAAGGCTGTGTTTGGCCCCCCGTTGCAAATCCGTCCGGTGGCACGCCGGGAAGGAGAGAGAAAACGGCCGGGCTGAACGGCGGACTGGAGCGCGAGAGACCAGCGGCAAAACCGCCGTTTTTCGCCTTTTCACACTGGCCGGGGTGGACTGGAGCTCGCGATTAGCTTCCCAAACAATTTCCTCCGGTTCGTCCTCGCCGGAACGGCGCCCCGACGGGTTGTCAAACATAGCCTAAGTAATGCCCCCAAACAAAAAACTTAGGTGCATGTCCAAACACTGAAAGTGCCAAAACTCGCAGCCATTTCGCTTGAGGAAAGTTGTTCGCCCATTCCCGTCCCGACAAAAAGATTCGGCGAAGGTCCCGCCGCTGCCTTCCGCAACTTCTCTCCGCAGTCCGGTGTTCCGATCTTCTTTCTTCTTCTCCCCGTCAGGCGTCGCCGGCGCTGCCTGCCTGCGTCAGTCAGCTGGAAGTCATCTTCATTCTTCGGCCAGGGTTTGGTGTTCCTTCTGAGTTCCAGTGCCAACCGGGATCCCAGAAGTTCACTTGTTTCCAGATCGCAGGACACTCACGCAGCCAGGGTTCAACGCGGCGTTATCTCCTCTGTCGAAACTCCTCAAGGTAAGGGCGCGATCTCTTCGATTACCCGGGAGGCAGAGAGAGCATCTTGCTGACCGGATTGCTCGGGAGGCGGAAGCCTCAGCATATACTGCTGTTTTTCTTCTTGCAAACCCTAAATTATTTTCTTGACTTTGTTAATTATGCTGCAAAAGATGAGCGAAGCAGATGATGCCGCACGCCGTCGGAGCGTAGTTAACGAGTATCGGAAGAAGCTTCTCAACTACAAGGAGCTCGAATCCAGGGTCAGAACTGGTGCGCCTCTCTTCCCGAAAATATTGATGATTGTTTTGTCCCTAATCCCTGGTGATTTATTACAAAAGTATGAATTTGCGATCCCTTTTTTTTTCTCAAGTCTTGGATTCAAAAAGGACTGTGAATATAAATTGTCTTGATCTGTGCAACTAGTAGGCTTTCTATTCAAGGGCACATGGGAGCCTTGTTTAAATATGAAGTGCATAAGAGTACAACATATTCTTTAAATTAATGAATGTAGGTGGGTCTTTACAGTATGAAGCTTTAATTTAGCTATTCTTCACTGTATTATGGGACTGATTTTAACAAAATACACTAAAGAGTGGTGAGAACCTGCAACAGTGAGTTTAATTAGTAAGGTAACTATCTAGTGAGAATAGAGTCTTTGCAAACCTCCTTGTTCTCTCTCAGTTTAATTAGTAGGGTAACTATTTAGTGAGAATAGAGTTTTTGCAAACCTCCTTGTTCTCTTCTTTACGTTGAAGTTCTTTGTTCTCTTCCCTTTGATTTTTCGTCCTTGTTAGACTTCTTATTCTTGTTCTTTCCTTTGCTTTATTATACCTTTCTTACTCCTTGAATGCTTCAAACATCCTTCTCCTTTTTGTTTTCTTCAACAGATAGATATATAGAGAGAATTAGAGAGTGGAAAGAAATTAAGTTATTATATATTGAGAGAAGGAAATGGATCGATGAAGATGAGAAAGAGGAGGCTTGATTGAATCTCTGCAAGTGGGTCTCCTTGTCGTGTTTAACTGGGGTTAGGAGGGGGGGGGGGTTGTAAGAATATTATTGGATTCTATGTTCTTGTTTTGAATTGAATAAATAAATGAAAGCTCTTTTTAGCTTCTAAATCGCTGCGTTAGTATGATAATTTAGGTCTACAATAGAATCTACTCCCTTATTAGAAATATGAGATAAGTTATCAGCCAAACACATCCTTTGATCTTAATAATTTCTTTTCTTTATTTGATTCATTATTGTATTTCATTTTTTCTCTGTTTTAGATCATACGCTAACTTCATGTGAAGAGAATCTTGTGGTTGAATTTGAAGCTCCTTTATTTTGAACCATTTTATAGTCTTCATATTTCCTTATCTCTCTGCAATATTTGGACTTTGGGTTGACCTCAAGTATTGTATTTGGTGTGACTTTTGGATGAGTTTGGACCTAAATTTTGATATATAATCGAGGGTGAAGACATTTTGATCATGTATTCCCTTTTAAAATCATTTTAATCTTCAAATAGTTAAATATGTGAACATGCCTCTGTTATATCACATGATTGTTTGAATCTTTAATGGTGCTTCCTCATTTGGGCTTTCCTAGGTTGGGCTTTCCTAGGTTGTCAAGAGATCTTTCGTTGTTGTTTACTTATTTATAGAAGGCAAGTTGGTGGCTTTTTGTGATTTTCATCGTCCTTTAATAAGTTCTCCGAGAGAATATTAATTCCTAGAAGATGGAGCATGCCTCTATACCTATTGACGTAGTGTGGAGGAATACTCAAAAGTCAAAACATAGAAATTACTTATTTTTTCTAGAGTCCAACCCGATTATTTGCATGTCGCCTCGCCGTTGACACCTCTTCGCCCACGTCAACTTAGATTCTTCTCTCCGAGGGCCATACAATCCCCAAAGGCGCTACATCGACTCATTCCTATCGACGACCTATCATTCCGAGGTCAAACGAGGCCTTACCGCCATTTGGAAATTCCGATCCAATGATGGTTCATCTCCTTACCCTTTATAAAATCCTTATTTTTTTCTAAACTCCTATGTGACCCCTTAATAACTCAGATCCCCAATGTCTGTCCTTAACTCTTCCTGCTTGTGTTGAATGGGCCACAAAATCCTTCCATAACTTCTGCCTATTCCCATCAACTGCACAAATCCTACCTCCACATAACCTATCCGAACCAACTTGCCCTATTCCAACATTAGCTGCTTTTCCCTCCCGCAACCAAGTCCCGAGTCTAACATATCCTATCAAAACCTTGACCTAAACCCAAACCCAAACCCGTCCAGTACCCCCAACTAATCCTAATCTTCGTCTAGATTATCCTCCACAAATATATTTCCTCTCTATTCATCCATCCCTAATCAAACAATTTAACCCATCCCATTATTAGATCCCTATTTTTTTAACTCCTAAGTGACCCCTTAGTAACTCAGATCCCCAGCCTCTGCCCTTAACTTATCCCGCCGGCGTTGAATGAGCCAAAAAATCCTTCCATAACTTCCGCCTATTCCCATCAAGTGCACCAATCCTACCTCCACATAACCTATCCGATCCAACTTACCCTACTTGAACACCTAGCTCTTTTTCCCTCCCGCAACCAAATCCTGAGCCTAAAATATCATATCAAAACCTTGACCAAAACCCAAATCCCTCCACTACCCAACTGAACCTATCTTTATGTAGATTATCCTCCATAAATATATTTCCTCTCCATTAATCCATCCCAAATCCAACAATTTTACCCATCTCATTACACAATGTCAAAGTCTAGTTCTAGAATTCCAATCACCTCATTCTGCATAAATCACTTGATTGGGGCAACCTTCCTATGTTGTGGTCACTTGGGTACTCTCAAGAAAGATATTCTCTCAGACTTACCTCATCTTACTTTATTTTTGTGCAAAGATATTTAAATGATCAATGTTAAGGGTTTGTATGCTTGTCTCCCCACATCTCTTTGTTGTTAACTTTTTCAAAGTATTAATCACTACAACTGGCATAATGTTGGTCATATTTGTAAGCTTATCGAATGATTAAATTATAACTTGAGTTTTGACGCCAAGTAAATAAAAAATTTTATTCGATGCTTTGAGATGAGTGCCAACATTTTAAAATTCACAGGTTTTGTTAGCATAAGTGAACGATTTTGGCAATCCAATTTACTCTTAAAAGAATAACTTCCATCAAAGATACATTCTTTCTAAAAAAGACAAATATTTGGAATCTTTGCAATAAAAATGAGAAAAGCGATGTATATAGTGGATACGATAATTAGAAGAATGATAAATATTTTATGTCTGCAAGAGACAAAATGTGTGAGTGAAAAAGCTAAATTTCTAGACAATTCAGGTTTTAAATTATGGCACAAAGAAAAAAATAAAATGAGCAATAAAGTGAGTATTATTGTGGATACTACTTGAAAGGATGAAGTTATTGGGGTAAGTAAAAAAGATGATAGAATCTTAGTTCTTAAATTGGTCGCAAGAAAGAAAACTATTAATGTGAATAGTGCATGTGCCACAAGTAGGACTACGTGAAGTTATTAAAGTATAATTTTGGGAAGACTTAGATGATTTGATAAGATCACACAAAGCAAGAAGTAACACCCCTTCTAACTCATGCATTATCTTACTTCAACCTATATCCAACTTGGAGGCCTTGCCAAGCTAGTCTCCATTTCATTTTTCACACAAAACTGAAATGTATATGTGAAAATCTGTAAACATGCATATAATAAATCAAAGTCAATTGACGAGTCACAAAGTATCAACTTGAAGTAAAGTGCAAAACAAGAACGTATAAGTGCATTAAGGTCTCACAACGTAGAGTACACAACAGTAAATTCATGTCTCTTCCAGTGGCCTATAAGCAAGATCATAAAACGGATGAAACACTAAATAAGTAAACTAATAACTAAAGTCTTGCAACTATAATAGTATTTCACGTAGTGGCAGGCTGGCAGAATCCTCGTCGAGCACTTCGAACAGCTCGTCCAAGTACATCTTTTAGGTAATGAAAGTAATGTGTTAGTCTAAAAAGACTAAGTGACTCTCCCTCCCCTTGAGCTCTTATATACTCAAAAAGGGTGGAATCAAATGTAGAGTTATAGTAAGTGTCTGTACAACATAATGTATATAACATATGATCAACAATACATAATAAAAATGCAAAATAATAAAATAGCCTGAGCATGTAAAATGCAATAATTTAACCTTATATTAAAAGCACAACTATATATATCGATGTCAACTTCTCACAAACACACACAATGCATGCATATTTAAACTGTAAGATAAAACTTTATTATACATTAAAGAAATAAAATACACTATCGTCTACCTTACATTGCATATCAATCACGTTTTCCCCTTACATTTAATTATTCATATCAATCCAATCATGCTATGTCGACATACACAACCAATTTTTTGTGGGTATCTAACCACCCACGTCTCATCATCATGACCAAACAGTGACAGTAGATTGATAACCTCCACTTCTAAAAAAGTGTCACATTATAATTCTAGGCCTTAATGTACAGTAGGAGACCAATACTCTCGATGACTCAATCATTTGATTGTGGTCACAACAATCGTATGTAAGCATAATAAACAAGGTTATGATTCATTTGAACCACTTGGATGACTAAGACCTAAGTAACATGATGCTAAGCTAGGGAGCACTAGTAGTTATGACAATTTCATCATCCCAAAGAAAGAGTTCACCCTCTAAGCTATCTATCAGTGTGCTCTCATTGATAAAGTAAGCATGACCCGTCACAAATAACATATTTATTCAGAATCACATAACCATGTAAATCTAACATGTTGAATGATATATGTAAAGACCCATTAGTAAAAACCCATTTAGCCTCTTAACTTGGATGTTTAGTCTCACATCTTATAATAGGGTTTTCTCTCTCTCTCTCCCTATATATTTGTATTCACACTTGTAATTTGATACCCGAGAAGGATATACAAGGTTTCATATTTTTGCCTAAGTGTTCTTCTATATGGTATCAGAGTCGACCGATCCTACCTACAGTTTCTGGCGGACAAGTCGATTTCTAACTGCCCAACTTCTGCAGTTACTCCTTGCTATCCGCCCTTCTTTCTAACCGCCCCTTCCGCGGTTACTCTCTTGTTATCCGCCCATTCAGTCTACTCGGCTTCTCCTCTCTCGTGGAACCACCACCCCCACTCCGTTTTTATAGCTTTCCTCTTGTGGAACCACACCCCCCACCCTTCTCGCGCGGTCTTCCATCCCTAGCCGCGTCTCTCCTCTGTTGTAGCCGCGGCTTGTCTTGTCGATCTCTCTTCTAGTCGCGACGACCTCTTCTCTTCTTCTCGCGGCGACCTTCTTGTTGCTGGCTTCTCTGCTGCGGATTCCTTGTCGCTGCGATCTCCTCTGTCCTAAACCGCAACCTTCTCTGGCGCAGGCTCCTCTTCTAGCCGCCGTTGCCTTGTCGCGCGAACTGTCCCAGAGCTCCTGGTCTAACCACGCTGTTTGTCGCGCGACTTTCCTTTGCCGCGGTTCTTGCCGCTGCGGATTCTCTTTAATCGTTGCGCTCTTCCCTGCTTCCTGCCCCTCAAGCCGCATGAATCCTCCTCGTCTTCTCTCCGCGTGCTTGTCTTGTCGTCGCGATCTCTGCTAGTTGCCTCTATCTTGCCGCTCCTGCTGCCCGACCTTAGTCACTGTTCGCCAGCCTCTGTCGGTTGTGCTATCGCACAGACTTCTCTTGCTGGTGTCTTCTTGTCGCGCCGTGCCTCTTATCGCGCGGTGCCTCTTATCGCGCGGTGTCTCCTGTCGCGCGGTCTGCCCGCTGCGAACCTCTTCTCGGTTTCTCTTTCTACTCGCGCGTTCAAGCTTCTCGTGGGTTCGTGACTGCTCTGCTTGTCACGCGAACTGGCCGTCTATTGTGGCTCTACTCGCTGCTTCTGTGGGACTTGCTGCTTGTCTACCCGCTAGTCCGCTGTTTCTCCGCTGCTCCTGCCTACCTGCAGGCTCTTATTCCCGCCGCAGCCTGGCTCTGCTTTGCCGCCTGTGGTTTGTTACGGATTGGCCGCTTCTCCTGCAACTGTTCTCCACGGTTTGCCCTTGCCGCTGGAGGCTATTTACTTAACCGCTGGGACTTCCCGGGGTCTTTTTGTCGTCCTAGACGCCTCGACTTCGCCTTGACCGCACAGCTTGCTTCTTAGCCGCTGCAACTTCTTTGCCCGTGACTGCCCATTCTACTTCACAAAGTCTTCCGTATGACATTACTGACTTGCGACTCCAAATCCAGCAATTTCAACGGATGGCCGACCATTCTTCGAGCTGTGTGGTGTCCATTTCTGGTGGTGTGCTTTCCTGTCTTGCCCATAGTTCGTCCTGGATCTTGGATTCAGGGGCCTCCCACCATATTACCTCACGGCAGCCATCTCGCTACTTGGACTCGGTGCATCCCAAGTCTATTACTGTTGCAAGTGGGGACACCATTCCTGTCTCTGTCTTTGCCGACATTCACATTACTCCCGCCATCACTCTTCGCTCTGCTCTTCATGTTCCGAGCTCTCCTTTCAACCTTATTTCTATTAGTCGCCTCACTCAAGATCTTGATTGCTACATAACATTCTCCTCCACCTCTTGTGTTGTGCAGGATCGCAAGACGCAGTCTATCATTGGAAAAGGGCATCTGTCGAATGGTCTCTACATCCTTGACCCCTCTTCCGACGGTTGTCCTTTGTCAGCTCTTCTGAGTGACATCATCGTCTTGGACACCCTCCTCTAAACATACTCCGCAAAGCTCTTCCCAATGTCTCCATCCGAGAGTTCACTTGTGAGTCTTGTATATATTGAAAACATCATCGGTCTACGTTCTCGCCTCATCCCACTCAGAGTGCTGCTTCCTTTGATCTTGTTCCCCTTCCTTCTGGACAGACTTGCATGGGTTGTAAGTGGGTGTTTGCCCTCAAACAAGGACCAGATGGAGCGGTTTAACGTTTGAAAGCTCGTCTGGTGGCTCGTGGTTTTACTCAACAACACGGTCTAGATTATGATGAGACCTTTTCTCCAGTTGCCAAAGTAAATACTGTTCG
This sequence comes from Platanthera zijinensis, assembly GCA_039513925.1. Lineage (NCBI taxonomy): Eukaryota > Viridiplantae > Streptophyta > Magnoliopsida > Asparagales > Orchidaceae > Platanthera > Platanthera zijinensis. The sequence continues at coordinate 173,848,172 of CM077083.1, forward strand.
TGTGTTGATCTCCCTCGCTGTTCATCGACACTGACAGTTGCACCAACTGGATGTAAAAATGCTTTTCTTAATGGCAATTTGCAGAAAATCGTCTATATGCAACAACCTCCTGGGTTTGAGACCACGGAGGAGTCTCTTGTCTGTTTTCTGAAGAAGTCACTTTATGGTCTCAAATTGTCTGAAGAAGTCACCCTATGGTCTCAAACAGTCACCTCGGGCATGGTTTGACAAATTTAGTCAGACTGTTAGTGCTGTTGGGTTCACTCGGAGTTCAGCCGACTTCTCATTATTCACTCGACATCGTTCAACAGGCACAGTGATTTTCTTGGTATATGTTGATGATATTCTGATTATGGGAGACGATCTTACATGAATACATATGATCAAAAAACATCTGACGACTGTGTTTCAAACAAAGGAACTGAGAAGTCTTCGTTACTTTCTTGGTCTCGAGGTGGCTCAGCGCCTTGATGGACTGGTGTTATCTCAAAGGAAGTACTGTCTTGACTTGCTTCATGACGCGGGCTACTCTGGATGCAAGCCTGCCAAAACTCCCATGGATATTAATAACAAGCGCTGCGCTCATGCCTCAGATTTTGATCTACTCCTTCCAAACCTAGAGTATTATCGTCGTCTTGTAGGAAAACTGATATATCTCACTGTTACAAGACCTGATATATCATTTGCTGTTGGGATTGTCAGTCGATTCATGCATGAGCCACATATCTCTCATCTCCAGGAAGTTGAGCGCATTTCTCGATACTTGAAAATTGTTCTTGGACTGGGACTTGTATACAAGCCCTCTTCGTCTCCCTTATCTCTGAGTGCTTATTGTGACGCCGATTATGGTGGCTCATTGGATGATCGACGTTCCGCAAGTGGATACTGCACTTATTTTGACGGACATCTCATTACATGGCGTAGCAAGAAACAATATGTTGTTGCCCATTCATTCGCTGAGGCCGAGTATCGTTCAATGACAACTGTTGTGTCTGAGCTCACTTGGCTTGAGGGTCTCCTTGATGATTTAGGAGTCAAGCTTTCCACACCGGCCACCCTACTTTGCGACAGTCAGGCTGCCATACACATTGCCAAAAATCCTGTTTTCCATGAACGGACGAAGCACATTGAGGTTGATTGTCATTTCATTTGAGAAAATATTAAATTAAAGAAGATAGAGTTAATGCATGTCCCAGCTACCGAGCAAGTTACTGACATCCACACCAAGGCCTTACCACGACCTCTGTACTATCAGTCCTTGTCCAAGCTCGGTGCCTACGATTTGTATGCTCCAGCTTATGGGGGAGTGTTGAATGATATAAGTAAATGCCCATTAGTAAAAGCCCATTTAGCCTCTTAACTAGGATGTTTAGTCCCACATCTTGTAATAGGGTTCTCTCTCTCTCTCTCTTCCTATATATTTGTATTCACACTTGTAATTTGATACACGAGAAGGATATACATGGTTTCATATTTTTGCCTAAGTGTTCTTCTACACAACACAATACCCGTAAGTCTAGCTTCATCTCAAAAAGCGTCGTTGCTCAATTATCTTCATTATTTAATCAGGGATAACAACGTATGAATAAAATCTCCATGTCAATATCTGACCTCAAACCTGAGGTGAATGATAATTAACATTACAAGAATTGAGGTCAGAAAATATATGACCTTCTCAAAATGTGAACCCAAACTCAATTTGGTTCGATTTAATCATAATTTTGTTAACTAAGCTTGAAATTTAAAATAATATTCCGGTGCACTCTACACTTTTAGTAATGATGGAAACATGACAAAGTAAATAGCAAGCTTTTGAAAACCGGACCGGACCGGCCAGTCTGACCGGTTGAACCGCGGATCGGACACGCACCCGGTCCGGTCCAGGTAAGAAACCGCCTCCATCTGCGGACCGCTTGGGAACCGCAGAACCGGGCGGGCGGACCAGCGGGACGGGGAACCGGGCGGGTTTCGCGTAACCGGGCGGGCCAAGCTCAAAAAATTAAATGAGGGAAATTCATATCCGTGGGGTTTCGAACCCAGGACATTCTCTAATTCAAGAGAGAAACTGACCACTGCACCATTTGAATCTTGTTGTTTTATCATGTATTATAATATATGAATACAAATGTTAATGTATTTATAAAATAAACATATATATATATAACTATATAAATTAAATATTTCTTAAATATTTCTTAGATATATTATTATAATAACTTATTAAATTATCTTTAAAAATTAAACTTTATGATATATTTAGGCTCCCTTCGGCACGATGTTGGCGGTCATAAACACGGTAGTTTTGAAATGTCGTTTTTTATCACCCGATTTTATCAAAGAAACTTCATCAACTTTTATGTTCAAAGGTCAAAACTAGTTTTATTTTCTTTATTTTTATTGTGGTCTTAACTATTGTCGTGCCAAACATCCATTTTATTACGGTGGTGTTTTTGTCCAAACTCAATAGAGGAAAAACATTACACAAAACAGAGCCTTAAAAATATACTAACATAGTGATAATGGATGCACACCGAAAGAAAGAAACAAACATACGTCGCAAGACATCACAGAACGAAGAGACTATGACACAAACAAGACAGTCACAACCACAGACTTATTACCGTCTAATGACAGATTTACCCTTCCTCCATCGATCACGATGCTCCTAGTAGTTCGCAGAGATCCGCTGTATATCAGAAAGTATCTTAGTACCTTTGTATGAGAATAAAAAAGATATACAAAATTGTGTAAATTATAGAGGATTTATATTAATGAATCATAACATGAAACTATGTGGATGAGTAATAGAGAGAAGAGTAAGACGAGAGACTTGGAGAATCAATTTGGATCATTTTGGAGAATCAATTTGGATTCATGTTAGGGCAGTCGTCCCTGGATGCTATACACCTCTTGAGGAAACTCATTGACAACTATCGAGAATAAAACTAGATTTGCATATGCTATTCATCAATCTTGAGAAGGATTATGATAGAGTTTCAAGAGAGGTCTTACATAGTGTCTTAGAAAGGAAAGCTGTAAATGTATCACACATTAACGTAATAAAAAATATGTACACAAATTCAGTGACGAGGGTGATAACATCTGGAGGATTAACACAAGAACTCCCTATCAGTATTGACTTACATCATAGGTTATTTTTAAGCCCTTATCTCTTTTACCCATGTCTTGGATGAGCTCATTGGACATATCCAACAAACAATACCTTGGTATTTATTGTTTGCAGATGATATTGTTTTGGTCGACGAGACGCGTGAGAGTGTAAACACAGAATTTGAATCTTGGTGAGACACTTTAGAAAAGAAGGGATTTAGGTTGAGCAGGACAAAAACAAAGTATATGAAGCTTAAATTTAGTAGTGCAAGGACAGATGACTTATTCATTAAGTTGGGTGATCAAGATATTTCTCGTAGTGAGTGCTTTAAATATCTGGGATCAATAGTTCAAAAAGACAGAGGTGTAGATAAAGATGTGATACATAGAATCCATCATGTTGGGTAGGTTCGTCTGGAGTCTTATGTGATTGTAGAATACCATTGAAACATAAAAGCAAGTTTTATCGTACTGCAATTAGAGCAGCGCTGCTTTACAGTTCAGAGTGTTGGGCAGTGAATTGTGTATGAGCAAAAATGGGAGATAAGAATGCTTAGATGGATGCATGAACACACGAGACTGGATAAAATTAGGAATGAATGTATCAGGGATAAGACGGGAGTGACCCCAATTGCAGAGAATATCCGAGAAGTTCGATTAGGATGGTTCAGACACGTACAAAGGAGACCATTAGAGGCACATGTTAAACGTTGTGAGAGTTTATCCACTAGGCATGTTAAACGGGGAGGGGTAGACCAAAAAAGACTTGGAATGAAACTATAAAGAAAGACATCATGTACTTAGACATTAGTGAGATTATGATTGAAGATATAGGGCGCAGTGGAGACAAACGACCCATATAGCCCCACTATGGTGGGATTAAGGCATTGAGTGTTGTAGTTGTTAGGTTCATATAAAGATATTGTTTATGTTAAGCATTCAAATATGTTTTCAATACTTTTTTCACACTATGCACAACACTAGAAATGTAGTTCATTCAAACAATTCTACTTGTCTGACCACTGTTATCCGCAACTCATTCTCACCTCAATTTGCCACCACAATTTTGCGGGCCCTGCATCCGCCCTAAACAGAGCATTTATCTTGTTTCCTAATGATAAAACGTGATGTCCTTGATTGAATGATTGCAATTTATGAGTTTATTTTGGGTGATGAAAAATATGTTTCTATGAAATGGTTCAGTGATTAGATTCTGTTTGGTTCGCACATATGCCTACATGTAGTTGTTGTATGGAGGTGCATGCTAATGAATGTTTTATTAAGAAAAAAATAATGAGTTGGTTATTGCCTTCCTATGCCTTGCTATAAATTGTATGGAAAAATCTTGAAAAGGAATACACGGGTGCCTAGGAAGCACCGATACGGGTACGTGTACCGGGTACGGTGGTACGACAAAAATTAAAAATCATGGATACGGGCACGACATGCTACATTATAACAAATATATATATATATATATATATATATATATATATATATATATATATATATATATATATATATATATCAAAAGTGCAATAAATAGTTTTCAAAATATCGAAACATCAAACATAAATCATAACTTGAAGTACAAGTCCACAAATCAATACAACATAACATGAAGTTTTCAAACATTAAGCATTCATAAATATTATAAAATTTAACATCTTATATATTTAAGCAAAAGAGATAAAATTAAACTTAAGTCTACTTGTCAGTCTTTTTTTTCTTCATTGTTGGAGATCAACTTCATTGTTGGAGAGGAACATCTTCAATCTCCGGTTAGTCTAGAGACAAGTTAGCCATTTTATTAATAAATTACGCCGTATCAACACATTCAATACACATACTTGTAACATAAACGTACAAGTACAAAAAACATACTCAGTACAGATACATAACTTAATTGGACGTACCAACGCATCCTAGTATAGAGCCAATTTTTGTGTACTCTAGAAAAACAGACTCCTATCACAATATGCAAAATGATGTGCTAAGTCCAAGTGTCCACATAGGTGTATCCGTCGAGTATCAGGTACGTACCGGTACCGGATACGTATCCGGTACGGGTGCGCTGCCTTCGGGGAAGTATCCATGCAAAATGATGTGCATTTTATTTTATCTGTTTTATTACCTATGCGGGAATTTCTTGTTCTATGCTACATGGGAATACTTTGTATTTAACTTTTCAAAAATAATCACTATACCTGTGTACTCAAATTAGGAGAGCAACTTCACCTCTGTTTGAGGCTGCAGTAGGGCACAACTTCATATTAAAAAACTTGTTTTAATTTATAAGGTGGTCTTATTACATTTTATTCTTAAAGTGCGTAATGTTTCATTTGTAACTTCTCTTCAGTTTATGCATTTACCTGGCTAATCACTTGGTAAAATAATTATTTTCATTTTAATTAATTTGCAGTTAGGGAGAGCCTGAGAAATTCAAAGAAAGAGTTTTCCAAGACTGAAGATGATTTGAAGTCTCTCCAAAGTGTGGGTCAAATTATCGGAGAGGTTCTTCGGCCGCTTGATAATGAGCGTTGTAAGTTACTGTTATTTTTATTTGGATTACGAGGTAAACTCGCTAATATCATCCCGCCCCCATGGGACACTTGCTCCCGTGCTAAGTATAAGAAGCATCTTTGATATGTGTAGAGAATATTATAGTTGTATATCATTGATACCTCGTTTGACCTTTAATAGAGTGTAAGGAGGTATAGAACAAACTAGATCTGTACAAATTAGGAATAGAGTGCAGTGAAATAGATATCCTAATTATCTACATGTTAGGATGGCAAGTTTTTAAATCTGGCGATTTCACATTTCTTAGCTAGAAGCGGGACACCTTTTTGAAGTTATTCTCAGATCACATAATAATATTAGTGAAGAGCCTAATAATTGTTTTTTATCTTGTATTTTTTGTAATATTATTCTATACATCACGATATTTCTATTTCTATGCTTGGAGATCGTTCAAGCGACACTGAAGTCGATGATTGGATCGTTTTTTTTTGTATTGTCAGTTGGATGATCAGAGATCCTGATTGCGATCTACTCAATTTTTCATTTTTTTATATATTTTCTTTTATTTTTCTGAGTTGTATTTTGAGAGTTAGGTTAAATCATCTGTCGGATGGTCGTGTCCGTTAAATGTATTTAATCTAATTCCCCTCTCTATATTATACTAGCAGCCAATCCATTGCAAACATCGAGGGTTACATTTTTACGTATGGAAGCCGCTCGATTGTCGAGTACTGAAGCCCGAGAACCCCCAATGCCGACTCCAGGGGTTCTCCGCCAGCGATCGTTGATGCCTTCAAATGCCGCAATCAACATGCCACAGTCACCTTGCCATCCATCCTAGAGCTACAACCCATGCATCCTTTGAGCATGTCTCCTACCTGACGCAGGACAGACCTATGTGATGGGAAAACAAATGAGTGCAACCATACATATCCGACGACTTTTAAACTTGCAATAATTTTCCTTTATAAAATCAATTATGAACGGTAACCACAATAGTTAAAGCATTCAAAAACGGAAACAAGATAGATGGTACAAGCGCGAGAGTGCACGAAACTCGGGATTAGGTCCACTGATAGACCCCCGCCTACTCATACCTCCACTCCCGCGGTTAGCACCGTCGAACCCTCTCGTCTGCCATACCCCCGAGTACCCCTGCACCACTTGGCGCACCCGTTAGAAGCAAGGAGATTGTGGGCGCTAGACCACAACCTAATACCTTTAGACGCTATAAATGTATAGAGCCGGGCCACAAGCCGTCTAAATGCCTGCGATGTCACTTCGTCGCCATTATTGACTCCGAAACGGGCAGGGACCTGAGTACGGTGTCTTCCTTAATGACTCCACACCTGCCCCTATCTCTGTGATTGAGTTAGAGGTAGAAGGAGAACAACCTGAACAACTAATTTGTGTTCTCCACTATAGCCTATTGACCCCTAGCTCCTACTGAAGAAAATGTTGAGATGCAATTTTTTTCATACGACTGCCCGCATACAATTACAGTTTTGTTCCATAATCATTGATAACACTTTGTTTCTCACCACATGGTTGACAAATTGAAACTGAAGACACATCCATTAGGAAAATGTGAGCCACCTCCACTGCCAACGGGCCCCCGAATCCCGACATCTAGTGTTGTCAGGTTAGTGGCCATGTGGCAGCACAGTGCCCCACACAAAATCTAATTATTGAGGAGGATCTTGACCTTATATCTGATCCCGCAGAGCCACCCGAGGAGGAGATCATCGTGGTCATAAAAGAAGGTTGGGAGGACGAGGCCGACCAAGCACTTGAGATGGGCATAATCCGCCGCTTACTGCACACCTCCTCGTGCGGATGAGGATTGGAGGCAGACCATTATCTTCTACACTTATTTCCTGAGCGCAGGTGGACTCTGCAAGCTCGCTATCGATACCGGCGATTGTGTGAATATCATAGCCCAAAAAGTGCTTGATCGTATAAATATTAAGGCAGAGCCCCATCCACACTTGTATCGAGTCTGGGAAGATTAGACAACGATCCAGGTCACCCAGATATGTTAGGTTACTATTTAGCTTGCCTCCTTCAAGGATAGAGTCTTGTGTGACATCATTCCCATGGACGTTGCATTTGTTTTACTAGGTAGAACCTGACTTTATGATAGGGATGCGACTTGTTATAGACGGTCCAATACTTGCGTATTTTTTGCAACAAGACAACTGTAACGTCTCACGTTGCTTCACTATTTATTCGAGACATCTTTAGACTTCACGGTCTTCCTAAGGCCATTGTTTACAGTCGAGATACCTGATTTATGAGTTATTTTTGGAAGACCCTCTGGAAGAAGACTGACATCACACTACTATGTTCATCTTCCTACCATCCACAGAAGAATGACCATATTGAGGTAGTAAACATGAGTCTAGGAAATCTTTTGCGATGTCTCGTTGGTGACCACACCACCTCTTGGGATTCAGTGTTACCCATGGTCGAATTTGCATTTAATAGTTGGGTGAATATGGAAACATGATTGAGTTCATTTCTGTTAGACTTAGGTTACGTGCCTAGGAAACCTATAGATCTCATTCCCCTTCTTGTAGAGTCTCATCCTAGCGAGTCAGTCGAGTCTTTTGTTAGGCATATACATAACATGCATGAGTTGACAATAATGATATTTATAAATTGTATGTTGGTAGCCACAGGAGAATGCAAAATTTTAAAGAAGGAGAACAAGTGATGGTTCGCATACGCGCTAAGAGGTTTGTAAAAGGAAATGCTCGAAAAATGAATGCTAAGCGAATGAGTCCTTACACTGTGCTTAAACGAATTGGAGCAAATGTTTAGAAGTTGGATATCTCGCCGAGTACGGGGATTTCACTTGAATTCAAAGTTGAAGATCCGACTCCATTCTTTGAGTGCACGACTACATGTACCCTTCACCACCACATCCTCTCAGCCCCCGTTTGCATTTGCTATTCCACCACAGTCCTAGTTGCCATCATTGTCTCCTTCCACTTCACCGCACCAGCAACAACCTTCACCTACCACCCAACTTCCTCCTCAGCCCAAGTCCTCAAAACCGATTGATCATCCGACTTCTCTAGTTTCTGCATCTCGTTTGTCGCTAGCAGCTCCGCCATCTTCAGTCACCAACTCGTTTGATATCATCACAAAGATCGTGGCCCATGAGCTTGTACCCGCACCAGACAGAGTTCGCTACTTGGTCCATTGATAGAGCCATCTTTTTACTGATATTTTGTGGATTTTCGCAGCAGAGCTCGAGAGACTTGCTCTTTCCCTACGAAAACACTGTGATCATCTTCATTTTACGGAAATGAATGGTTCTGAGATGGGGGAGTTGATGGGGAGCAGCTCGCCCTACTTGTTTGGGTCTATTCACGACGACCTCGGACGTAGTGACGATCAAGACCGCTCATCTTGAGAAGATCGCCAATCATCATATTTTTATACCTGCCATTTTTTATTTCGAATTGTATTTTTGAGTTGGGATGATCAACCAATCATAGCCGTCCGTTGTCCCTTAGAGTCTATAAAATAGAGGGTGCAAACTCTCATTTTAGGCATGGAAGGATTGTGTGTAGAAGCCAATTCCCTTGATCATTACGGTGTTGAAGCCGACCCCAGGTGCAAAGCCTGGGTCCCCACCACCCCCCCATTCCGCCTTCCCCTTGGCAAGCCATTTCTTTCATGCTACATAGCGGGCCACCTCCTTACTCTCCTATCCCTTGCCATGGAGCCACCCCACCTCCCCTCACCACTACATAGCCAGCCACCACCATCAATGGGCCAAACAGCCGGCCAACTCTCCAAATCCCCTATCCATACTTCTGCTAGCCACCCTTCCCTCATCATATCATCAAGTAGCCACCCCTCCTCAATTTCTCTTCCCCTTATACAGCCGACCTTCACCTTACCATCCAACACCACTCCTGACAGCAGCCCCCCTCTTCCCATTCTCTAATTAGCAGCTTTCTCCCTACAAAAATCCCACAAACAGCCCACTTTCCCCTGTTTTCCACCTCTGACAATCATCGGAGAATGTCTCCAGCCACCCCCGGCGATCCACCACCACTTTCCCATCAATTTCCCGTCACTTCGCATTTTTCGGCGATCGCAGAAAATATCTCCGGTGCCCCCCTAACACAGGGCGAATCTATAGGCGACGGGAAATCTGCGACCTAACCCTATATGCTATGCAAAAGTCCGACTGTTAGATCACAATTTGATAATTAACACTAACATCCCACACAATTAATTCTAAAGCAAGACAGAATAATTTATTTGTGCAAAAGCAAGCTTAGGCTTTCCTCCGCGTGCAGGGCCAAAGCACGAGCACGCGTTAAATAAATCCTGCAAATCACAATAATAATCTAACAAACAACTATCATACAAGAGATTCAAAACCAGTACAAGATCCAATCCAATGTAAATATGCTGAAAATAATTATCCGATACAACAATACTCACTAAATAGTGGACTGACCAAGACAATGAAGATTTTGGAACCGGATGCGTTTGAACAACAACCCAATGTGGAACCGGAGGCGTGGAAACGACGTAGGAGGCTGAATTCGGTGGTGGATGGCGGGATCGAGCCGAAAATGAATAGATCCGACTATGTGGAGGCGGATCCGGACGGTTGGAGGTAGATCAGGCAGCGGGAGGGCTGGAGGTGGTCCCACGGGCGACGGGAGGCGGCTGAGAGTGGCTGGTGGTAGCAAGAATCCAGGGAGGGAGGGCCTGGCGGTTTGCTGGGGGGGGGGGGGCGTTGGTGACTGAAGTTGACGGGAGAGGGTAAGCTGCTGTTGGGGTTGGAAAACAAAGCAGGGAAGGCGTCTGGGAGGGAAAACAGGAGGTGGCGGTGGCTTTCTGGATGGGGGGAAGGAATGGGCGGTTGGAAGCAGCACAACAGGGGTGGCTGACATAGGGCTGGAAACTATAGTTTTGAACAGTAAATTGCATAAATGAACAGTAAATAGAAGGAAAACAGTGCGTTGAAAATCTTGGCAGCAAATGGTTAGGGTTAGGGGGTACCTTGGGGAGGAAGATACACACCTAGGAGTCATCACCTAGGGTTCCACGGAGTCGGCACTATGGCGGGATCGCGACAATAGCTTTCTCCAAATTCTGCAATGACTCAAATCAACCCCTAAGTGGTCTATTTATAATAAAGAGAAGATTAGGGCATCCCCCATCAACGATTATGATTGACCAGAGGTAGGACCACCCAAATACATTAAAATAAATGCAAATAAAATAAACTAATATATGAAATTGATTCGCAACGCGAATCCGGACGCATCCGCTGAGTCTGATCGTCGGTCCCGGCACGCCATATATGATAAGTCGCCAAATCAGCCCCGAACGGGCCCAAAACTCGTCCTCGTCTCTGCTCCGCATCACCTCCCTCCCAGCGGCCACCTATGGCAACTACCCTCCACTAGCCAGCAACCACTCCCCCACCACTCATTAACCATCTCCCCACTACCACATAACCACCCACTACACCTACATTAAAGGAACCATCTTCCAAATTATAGCACATTTCCCCTCTCACCCTTTCCCCATATCCCAAACCTCACGTGGAACCACATTTCCTCTCCCCCATATAATGCCATCTCTCTTTATCCTATTCCCCAACTACCTACTCACTGTAATCCTCCCACCGCCCCTTCCAATTAATTCCAGCCCCCTCCCCCTACCCTTCTCCCTCTCGTTGAGCCACAACCAAGCCATCCCTAACTTCCCCGCCACCAACTCACACGTGGAGCCACAACAACCTTCAATCCAGTACCCATTAACTCCACCTCCCGAATACCCGTCCCCTTCCCCATCTAGAAATCCCCAACCTGCCACTTTTTCTCCCCTCCTCTCCCTCCTCCCCTTACCAATTACTGCTGTCCAGATCTCCCCTACAGCCATCAGCTTCCAGGATATTAGCTTCCAGCATTATTCCCACCCCCCGACAAAGCCTGGGTTGCTGTCTTTCACCCTGGACAGCCACCTCCCTCCACGGCTTGCTGAATGCTGCTTCCCTGCACAGTCCAAAAATGCTGTCCCTGTTTCTGGACAGCCACATGCAACATCTGAGTGCTGAAATCAATCCTGGGTAGCCCTCTTAACTCTAAAGCCTCTCCGGCCCTCCCCTCTTCATTACTTTGTAAAGCTCAAGGTGTGTTATTTTTTTTTTTAGCATTGGATCTTGTGTCTGTTCTCTACTTGTAGGTTCCATTCGTTTGACAGGAAATGGAATGCTGGAATTGGAATTGGCCCAATCCGATTCCCGCAGGAATTGAAATTGAAGTCAATTTCAATTCTGCTGTTCGACTGAATGCAAAAATTCTATCACATGAATTGGAATTAGTAATTCCGCTGTTCGACTGTATGTTAGAATTTGGTGGATGTAATTGAATCAATTACTATCATTTATATCTTTTAAAAAATAGAATCAATGCGTTCATTTGCATCATATCTAAGTCTTAACGCACAATTATCTTTCACACACTAAATCAATTAAAAAATTATTGAGTTCTTACATTATTTTTTCTTAATTTTTGAAGAAAATAATTTACAATAAAAATCTCACTCAAGCGTGCCTTTTATGTTCCAAAGGCGCAAATATGCCGCACGGAGATGCAAACCTCTGAGTCTGATGAGTTAAGCCTTAGACGCGCCTTTAATAACATAGTAGCGACCAGACAAGAGGAGAGGAGATCTCATCGCCAGAGAAGGTGGGTGTCATTTAGCAGGTGGAGAATCTTATCGCCAGAGAAGGTGGGTGTCATTTAGTCACATGACGTGCGACGCCTTCGATTGCGTGGGCGAAGAAGTGTCGGGTTGGAGTCGCGAGGGCGAAGAAGTGTCGGGTTGGAGTCGCGAGGGCGAGGGACTGAACACAGAATTGAGAAATCTTACCTCCAGGGGTCGGAAATGGTGGGGGCCGAATTTCTCTATAATGAATTCCTATAGGAATTCAACTGAATTCCAATTTCTATGGAATTTTTGGGTTGCCGAACAACGGAATTGGAATTGGCAATTCCAATTCCATGTCTTTTCCCCAATTCCGCCCAAACGAACGGAGTCGTAGAGATATTGGTGTATAGGTTTTGGATTTCAGTTGTTTATGTCTTTGTATTTCTCATTCAAAGAGTTTTTTGATTTGGCAGTCTTGCGCTTTTACTCCACTTTTGTTTCCTTTCTTTAATAGCTTTTGTTCGATTGTGGAAAAATCTAGTTATATATTTTATAAATGTTATTTTGCTAGTTTGATTTCGTCGGCCATTGCATTTACATCTAGCCATAGTTGTCATTAGAGTCTTACCCTGCATCAGTTTAAGTGGCTTGAGATATGTCAACCAAAATTGCCGGAGGTGACAGAGGCTATGTCTGGAGGAGGTTTGTAGGAGTTAGTGCCAACATGGATTGCAGCAGTGTAGTCGTTGGGCTCGATGGTGGCACGGAGATTGGAAGACAAAATCGGAGGCACCATGATTGATGATTTGCTGATAGCAACAAGGGAGACTTGGTGTTGTGCTTGTACTTCTAGGTGACGGGCTGCAGCTTCAACTTCAATTGCCATATATGCGTGCATCATGTCCTAAAGCTTGCGCAGTTGGGACCAGAGATCTTTAATTTGGTTATATTAATTAAATTAATTATTTGATCGTTTGAAAAATGGATCAAATAGTAAATTAACCAATCCGCAGTTTAAATAATCGATATCTGTAGTTTAAATTAACCAATTCACAATTGGTTGATATATGGCTTAACAATGCACATGGCTCAAAATAGGAGGACGCACAGGAACAAGTGGAGCAAACGACTCTACTAGAACACAAATAACATGCAGGTGGCTTGGGGTTGAGGGAGAAGTCGTGGTTGAGGAGGAGAGACATGGATGGTTCAGGCGTCGTGAGATCTCGACGATGCGCAGGACTCGTTATACGATGAAATTGGCGCGGAGAAACTAATCTTCGTCTGTGACTATCAACGCTGATGCTGATTGAGATGGGGCCGTTGTTGATCGAGAAGCTGCAACCGATTGTAAACCTTAGAAAGACGCTACTAATGTCTATCAAGAAGGACGATAATCAACCAAGATGGAGTTGCGGCCTGCTATAAACTCAAGAGGGTGAGCTGCTACGGTCTATCTTGATGGAAAGTAGGGCTCCATGTTCTTCCCGATGGAGTTATTGTTTTGATGGACGATTGAAGATGATGAGGAAATGCGATTGGATGACGATCAATAGAGACTCTATTTTTTGAGGGAACACTTGTATGAGAGCATAAATCCTTGCGTTAGAGCGTGTTGAAGATGAAGGAGAAAATCTATCTCTGATACTAAGTTGTTACTGGCTAACTGAACGTTGACGGTATCGCCAGAGAGGTGATCAGAGGTGGAGATATGAGAATACCATGGAACTGGAACTGCGACAACCTCGACAAGGTGTGCTTGGGAGGAGACAACTACCATAATCTCTTCCAGGGGAATGAGGATTGATTTCATTAATTCATTTGTAACTTTACATGACTCAAAGGGTTCTTCCTTATATATAAGACTTATAATGGCATATGCGTAAATAAACTTGATATATAAGAGATGCGCTAAACACTAAAAAACAATAAGATCTAATGACTCGTGACTACGACTCGAACTCATACACCTCGAAATCAAATACATAAAAACTCCTAATTGAAATATGCACAATATAACCGATGACGAATATTGAAGAACTAATAACAAAAGTCTGGTTAGGTCTGGGCTCGGGCAGGCCCAGTCTAGGCCTGGGCTAGGCTTGAGAGCTTAAACATGCCCCCATACAAGGGAAATGCTTAGCCTGGCGCCCGACCTGAGCCTGGCCCATTTCAGGGCCTGACACATGCCTAATGTGGGCCATGGATCCCCAACTATTATTTTATAAAATATTTGAGATGAGCCTAGCTATTTTGTAAAGTCATAGCTGGGCACACCGCGTAATTATTATATTATTGCTGAGTGCGTTTGATAATATGTTTGTGCGCGTTGCCCATTATAAAATAGCTAGGCATGTGCACTACTGTTTTGTGATGGGCATCTCGCCAACACTAAATGCTGGCCGGGAGGGACAACAAAGGAATGCCTGGCTAGGCTTGACCTTTGCAGGCAGGGTCAAGCAAAATGGTGGCTTGAGCCTGGTAAAAGCCTGGCCCAAGCCTGCCAAGTTTTTGTGCATGACTAGTTTGAGCTCTTAAGGGCTAGAAAAAGTTCCAGTTATATGGACATATAGGGTCAGTGTTGCAGGATTGGATAGGAGAAGTAGACCTAAGATAGTATGGATGAAAGTTGCGTAAGTTAATTTGCATAGGTTACCTTTAACACCCCTGTACAACCCTTATTCGTCAAAGAGGGACCCAGTGGTGCCACGTAGGCAGAAGTCAAAGTCAACATCGAAGAGCAGGTCAACAGTTAGCAACTAGCCAGTGAGGTATTCTTCTATTAAGGGCGGTATCATCCTCGCCCATGCGTGCGGCCAGCCAAAAGCACGCCACTAGATGGTGCGAGCATCAAGTACTTGACCATCCAAGCGACCATTTAACATGAGATTTTGGCGAGCATCAACAATACTAGCCTAGTTGGCGACTTCCAGCAGTATCCCGTCAGGCGCGGGCGAGGTACTTCGATGGTTACCAGGAGATAGTCGCCAGGCCTCAAGCAGCGAGATCAGCAAATCCAAGATGACAAGCTCGCATGGCCGAGTTTTCTCGTCTGAAGACCCCCCTCCCAGGTTTTGTCTATAAATAAGACCACATGGGTGACAAGAATGACACCTTGAAACCTAGTTATCTTGCCCCCATCCTATTCTCCCTCGAGACTAGCTACCCACTAGGTGGTGCCTTCCTCGTACTTTGCTTAACCATTTTTGATTGTGGAGGGGAAGTTTTCTCCAAACTTCCGGGTACGTGTTGAGACCTCCTTGCAACAGAACCTGCGGTTCTTTAGTTTCTCTCTCTCTCTCTCTCTCTTTCTTGTTTTTATCTTCAGAGTTTGTGAGCTGAACCGCATGACCAGTAGCCTCGGGCTGCACTTAGATCCGAATTTTGAAGAAGAGATTTTGCCTGTCTCAATACTTTGGTGCAGTGAGCGTGAATCGCAGTCGGCGGAGGAAAGTCTAGCAAGGAGGCAGCATGACGAATGGAGGTGAGCAGGAAGGAGTGGCGTGAAACTCGCAGTGTCCCAGCGAGTGTGTGACCCGAGCTTAGTTTAGCGCGGAGTTCGGCGGGCTTGCGCAACATCTCGAGGATACTGCGCGCTCTCTGCTGGCTCCTCGCGCGGAGGTCACGACGATGTCGCCCCATCGCGAGATCCCATCGGAGGACGTTGTGCCTTCCAGGAGGCCGAGCAAGGAGCATGTGGTGGAGCAAGAGCGACCAACGCAATCAATGTACTACCCGCCGAGCAACCAGGGGATCAGGATCAGGGAGAGCGAGTATTAGGGGAGGAGTCGAGATAATCGCGCTGGAGAGTATGGTGCCCCTCGCCAACTCGCAAGTCGCCGCCAGGGAGGGAGGAGCCCGTTCAGTGAGGAGGTGCTATCGGCTCCGGTCCTCGAAGGCTTCATGGACCCGGTCCTAAGCTGCTACTCAGGAAGAGACGACCCGGTCCGACATTTGCAGTGGTTCGATGACGTAGTGTTGATCCGTAGCATGACAGATGCTTTCAAGTTCCGGTTCTTCGCGATCACTTTCAAGTGGAAGGCTAGAAACAGGTTCCACCAGTTGCCGACAAATTTGATCAACTGTTTTGAGGACTTGCGTCGAGGGCTGATGGTGAGGTTCGCCACGTCAAAGAAGAGGAAGAAGGAGGCGATTGCTCTTTTCCATCTGACGCAGGGAGAGCATGAGACTTTGGGCTATTACATTGACCGCTTCCAGGATGAAGTCTTGGGTATCCAGGTGGTGGATAGTGTTACCCTGCATCTTGCATTGACTTTCGGTCTGAAGCAAGGTTTCTTCAATCTGGAGGTCAACACGGACCCTCCAGAGTCGTACGAGGAGCTGATTGAAAGAGCCAACAAATTTGTGTAGGGGGAGTCAACCAAACCTAGCTTCTTGGTCAGGCTAGACAGGGCAACCCAAGAGGAGGAGGGAGAGGAGGCCCAGGGAGGAGCAGAAGAAGGGAGAAGTGAAGAAGCGAGAGGAGAGAAGGGAAGAGCTGAGGAGGAGGGAGGAGCAGCGGAGACAGGAGAGGAGGCCCGCAGTGGCTCCTGATAACTGAGCAGAGGGGCGTAGGTTTCCAGTACCCCGTTAACCGGCCCCCGTGGAGGCCAGCCGGGAGGAGGTATTCCCCGGAGAAGAGGGACCATCAGTACCGGCCAGTAGGGCGTCAAGTAGGAGGAGACCAGAGAGAAGTGATGGCGGTTGCCAGGCAGGGTAACCGTTTCCAATGGGAGGAACCAGAGGATAAGGAACATGCCTGTGGAGGTCCCCCTTTATTGTGAGCTCCATCAAGTCGAGGGGCATATAACCATGACTTGTCCAGACTTCCTAGAAATTAGGAGGAGGGCCGTGGAAGGGGCAGGAGAAGGAGAAGTCCATGGGCAGAGGGGTCAGGAGGACCTGCAGAGGCAGCAGGCCCCAGTGCGGAGGAGGAATGACGACCTAGTTGACGTCGGGGCTCGTGGAGGAGTCAGTCAAAGAGGAGGAAGGGGGTCAGAGCGATCCATAAAGGGGCTGGGGTGGAGGCCTCCTGCAAGGGGACTCTCCACACCATTTACCGAAGGGGTGTCGCCTCGACCTCTCAGGCTCCTCAACAGCTGGAAGAGATCACCTTCTCGATGGAGGACCTGCTTGGGAATGAGATCCCCTTCCATGATGCTCTCGTCATTCAGGCTGTCGTCGAGGACTTCACCGTCGAACGGATCCTTGTGGACAACGGGAGCTCTGTAAATGTCATCTTCAAGAAGATGTTCAACGGGTTAGAAGTAGAGGAGGGGAGGGTGATCGCCTCAGATGGTCCTCTCTTCGGCTTCTCCGGGGAGAGGAAGGAAGTGGAAGGGGGAGTGGAGCTGCTGGTTACCTTGGGGGGTGGGTGGGGGTGGGGACGATGATCATGTGTAGATTCGTCATCGTGGATGCGCCAAAGCTGCTACAGTGCCATTTTCGGAAGGCTGCTGATCAACTTCTTCAAGGCGGTCCCGTCCTCCTATCATCAATGTCTAAAATACTGCCAGGGGGACGTCTAGGTGAGGATCAAGAGCGATCCAAGAGCCGCCCGGGAGCGTTAGAGGAGCGCGGTGAGCACCATCAGCTGTATGGAGGAAGCGAAGTTGGAGAAGGTCTTGGAGGGAAGAGCCAAGCTGGAAGCTGCGGAGGAGGTGGAAGTTGTGACCGAGGGCGGGAGACTCGGATTGCTGAATATAGGAGGGGCTTTGAAGGCCGAAGGCAAGGTGGAGTTGGTAGCGTGCTTGCAAGAGAACGCCGACATATTTGCATGGAGCGTTGTCGACATGGCGAGGGTTAATGCTGAAGTGTCCTGCCATCGCCTCCACCTCGAACCGGAGGCCAAGCCTATCAGGCAGAAGCAGAGGTTGGTGGCCACTAAGCTGACCGAGCCTATTAGAGAGGAGGTAATGAAACTGCTGAGGGCAGATATTGTATCAGAGATCCAATATTCAGGCTGGGTCTCCAACGTGATGATGATAAAAAAGGCCTTGGGAGGCTGGAGTATGTGTGTTGACTTTTCTCTGTTAAATAAAACATGCCCGAAGGATTGTTATCCCTTGTCTCGGATCGATGCACTGGTTGATTCGGCCGCGGGTTTTGCTGTGATGAGTTTCCATG
This sequence comes from Platanthera zijinensis, assembly GCA_039513925.1. NCBI lineage: Eukaryota > Viridiplantae > Streptophyta > Magnoliopsida > Asparagales > Orchidaceae > Platanthera > Platanthera zijinensis. The sequence goes on from CM077083.1 coordinate 173,866,625, forward strand.
ATGATTTTTCAGGTTACCAGCAGATCTGAATGCATCCCTCGGAGTCTCGGACTGTCGTAATGTCTCCTTCATCACCTGCAATGGCTGCTGTAGTTACAAGATGATGTCATTTGGACTGAAAAATGCAAGAGCCACCTACCAACAGATGATGGACCAGGTCTTTAAGGAGCAAAAATGGCGCAATCTGGAGGTCTACGTCGATGACCTCTTAGTTAAGAGCAAGAGTATCCGGGGGCACATCAAAGATCTGGTGGAGACCTTTGCGACGCTGCAAAGGTACAAGATGAAGCTTAATCCCGCAAAGTGCGTATTCGGGGCCAACCGGAGAAAGTTTTTGGGACGTCTTCTCACCCTTGAGGGGGTGGAGCCAAACCCTGACAAAGTCAAGACGATCGTAGAAATGACGTCTCCATAGAAAATCAAGGAAGTTCAGAGGCTGGCCGGAAGGTTGAGAGACCTTAGTCGCTTTTTGGTGCTGGAGAGAAGTTCTCTCCCTTCTTCAAGACTCTTTGGGGGCGTCAGCAGTTCGAGTGGACTGAGAAATGCGAGAAAGCCTTTGACCAGCTCAAAGAGCAGTTGACGCATGCACCTCAACTCCAAGGTCCGTAGGAAGAAGAAGACCTGCTACTCTATCTGGGAGTGGGGGTCGAAGCGGTGAGATCGGTGCTTGTCAGGGAAGAAGGGAAAAAGCAGCTCCCCATCTGCTATGTGAGCAGGGTGCTCCAAAAGGCAGAGACGAGATATCCCATCCTGGAGAAGCTGACTTTCACCTTTGTAATCTCCGCGCGGAAGCTGAGGCCTTACTTCCAAGCACATTCCATTCCTGTGGTAACTGATCATTCTCTTCGAGGAATCTTGAGCGGGGTGGAACATCCAGGGCGGTTGGCAAAGTGTTCGGTAGAACTTAGTGAGTTTGACATCAAGGCACAAGCGGTGACAGATTTCCTAGCAGACTTCTCAGCAGAGGCAAGTGTAGGCATGGAGCTCTTTAGACCCATTCCTTGGAAAGTGTTCGTGAATGGAGATTCAGACAAAAGCTCCTTGGGTGTGGGCATTGTGCTGGTGAGTCCTCAGGGAACTAGGATCGAACAGGCGGTTGAGCTCCTTTTTCAGTTATAAATAATCAGGCGGAGTGCGAAGCCATAGTGGCCGGTGTGCGCCTTACCAAAGAGTTGGAAATCCAAGATGTAAAGGCCTTCACCGATTCAATGGTGGTCGCGTCGCAAATCAAAGGGGAGTTCGAAGTACGTGACCCCATTCTGCAAAGATACTTGGTAAATGTGAAGAGGTTGATAGGGGGCTTCCAATAATTCTTCATCGAGCATGTGCCCCGAGAGAACTCGGCGGCGGATCGTTTGGCTAAATATGGTCTGAAGGCTAGTGAAACAATCACAGAGTTGTTCCGGTCTATGAAGCACCGACACTTCAAAATGCCAGGCATGTCGGTGTCGGACTCTCCGACACTCGTCCGACTCTCCGACACTACCGACACGTGTGTCAAAAGTCTGACACGCTGGCTCACGCATGACTCACATGTCCCGCTCAATCAGACACGCATGCCCCTAAACTAGCTACTTATGGCGAGGCGGGAGGCAATTTGTCTTGGAAGTGCAAATTTTCTGAAAAATATTTTATAAGTTCATATACAACAGTGCGAGCACATTTGTTAATGATCAGTGAAAAAAGAAATGGAAAGTGTGTAAAAGTCTCAAGTAGTGATCTATTTGAGATGAAAAACTAGAAGGAGAGGTGAATGCTAGAATAGTGAGTCTTGCTCCTAAAATAGTGCTTTTGCCCCTTCTAGAATTTCAAGTAGTGAAAGTGGATCTACTAATGAGGTGAACATTTTCTCTAAAAAAAGGAAGATTGAAAGTGGGAAAAAAGATTTGTTTGAGAATCCATTTTTTCTACTGATGATATATAATGATAATGTCTTAATGTTCTATCATTTCTTGACCTTTTATTAAGTTTTACATTTGAATATTTGATGAATAATATTTAAACATGACGTAGTTTATTTGAATATTTATTAATTATTCATTTTTTGTTAAAAGTTTTAGGATTTTTCATAATTATAAAAAAAAATATATTTAATATACGTGTCCCAGCTTGTCAGAATACGATATTTTTTTAGAATTGACGAGTCACGTGTCGTGTCGTGTGTCACGTGTCACTGTCGGTGCAACATAGGTTCCGGTCATCTATTGAAGAAGGGGAGATAATGGAGATCGAATAACAAATTTCTTGGATGGATCCGTTCATCACTTTTCTAACGATCGATCAACTCCCGACATATGACAGGGATAAAAGAAAGTTCCGCTATAAAGCGACCTACTACTGCTGCACGAAGGGGAGCTGTATTGGATGACCATCTTGGGCTCCTTGGCCAGGTGCGTGTTGGAGCTCGAGGTTCCTCGAGTCCTGGAAGAGATTCATTCGGGAGAGTGCGGGAGTCACTCGGGGACTCACACTCTGAAGCAAAGGTGATGCAACCCGGTCTCTTGTTAATTTTTTTAGTATTTTTAGTGTCCAGACGAGGACTTCTATAAAACGAGCTAATGACTTAGCAGCGACCTTCCCGAGAGAGCGGGAACATCGTTAGCTAACTCTCTACTCGATACGATTCGACTCGGAGAATCTAGCGTTAGCTCCAAGCTCGAGTGTAGTAATTCCGTAATCGACTAGCTCAAATAAGCGACAAAGCTCGCGCGCAACTTTGGAGAAAAGAAAACGATAGGAGAAGTGCAAGGAATGCAAGCACTAACAGTTTTGATCACATAAAATTAATTCCATGAGTAAATGTTAGCAACAGGGAGCAGAGTAGTATACCTACGGAGATTTCCTAGGGTAGACGAGTCTTCCACGACTTTGGAACAATTGGATAGTCGAGGAAGGCGGCTCGGTTTTGAGGTGGCTGGTCGGGCTGTGGGAGGAAAATGGAATGCTGTAGCGTCGAAAAAAAATCGTGTCGGGAAGTAGCTCGGCGAAGGCGGCGGCGGGTAAAGGCTAGTGGGAAGGGAAAAAAGGGCGGATCGGGTGGCTGACGTGAGGAGAGCAGTGTTGGCTGATGGAGTTCTAGGCGGCGTACTCACCGGGGAAAAGTGGTGTCACGGTAGGGCGGAGCCGGAGTAAGGTCGGGAGGGTAGAGTCGAGGTTGACCGACCTTCGAAAAAGGGTTGGGGTTCGCCGGTCGCTGCTGGAGGGTCGATGGACTTCAACTGGAACTGAGGGAGGGAGGGCCGTCCGGTCTCGGACGGGTCAAGATTGGCGGCGCTGAAGTAAGGGAAAGAAACGCCGGCAAAAAGCGGTCGGGCGCGTTGGTAGGAAAAACAGGCGTGAAGGCAATTTTGTCTCGGGCGGTTTTTCTTTTTTCTAGGCTACCGTTCAGCTAGTGGAGAAATTGATAAATAGGGGAGGGGGGGGGGAGTTTCAATGTAACAGATGTGGGTTACAATAAAATAAAGGGTTTGCAAAGTCAATGTCAGGAATTAAAAAAAGGAGGTTTTGAAATCCTAAAGGTTTTTAAGTAGGAAATCAAAGTGGCATTTAATTTTAAAACCCCCAAATCAATTTCGAATAATTTTTAAATTTAGAATTGAGAGATATTTCATGCAATTAAAATTATGGTCGCACTTGCATCCTAATACCTTAGACTACCCGACCTATTTATTCATGGTCGGGTTGGTCGGTCAAACCAACAAGCCCAAATACCAAAGTAAAATTAAAGTGCGATACAATGACAACACACATAATAGTGCAATACAATTACAACACACATATGACGATACCAAAAGTAAAAAAAGAAAACACACATAATGAGCAAAACTAATCCGGATGCGGCCAAAGATGCATCAATTCCCCCGGGGTTGAAAGACCTCGACCCCGTTGAGGATCGACAAAAACTTGCAGTAGAAAGATCTGGGCAGAGACGACAAAGCTCGGCGGCGCTAATCCATGAACTGTCTGACATACTCTTGCCCTTCCACGAAACGAGGTAACACTGATATGTGTTACTGCGCGTCTGAAACTCACGAACATCCAACACCTGCTTAATCTCCTCAATGGTGGGTGTAGATGGGGGCTAAAGTTGGCTGTGTAGTGGAAGATGGTACGCGAGGGGGTGGAGTAAGGACAAAATTGGGAGGCTCTCCAAAAATTGGTACAAGATCAACAATATTAAAGATAAGGGAGGTACCAAATTTAGCGGGTAAGTCTAAAAGATAAGCATTTGTGCCAAGATACTTTTTAACCTGAAATGGGCCGAAACGTCGTTGTTGTAGCTTGTGATAGGAGCCCACAGGAAATCTTTCTTTCCTGAAAAAAGCAAGAACCAAATCTCCTTCTGAGAAATATAACTCGCGGCGATGTTTATCCTTCACATCCTTGTATTTCTCAGAAGAGGCTCGCAAACTGTTAGCAATTGACTTATGCAAAGATTTTAAATGATCAATATATGTTAGCGCATCAAAAGAGGTTTGTTCAAAAGAAGAAAGGGAATGACGATCGAGTAATAGTGGGACGGGGTAGCCATAGACTACCTCAAAAAGAGATTTGGTAGTGGAACGATTCTTTTAGCTGTTATTAGCAAATTCTGCTTGCGGATGACTAAATCCTATTGCTTCGGTTGCTCCCCCGCTAGAAATCTAAGAAAATCATCTAAGCTTCGATTCACTACCTCGGTCTGCCCATCCGTTTGCGGATGATAAACGATACTAAATTCTAGTTTTGTCCTAAGCTTTCCCCATAAAGGTCCTCCAGAAACAACTCAAGAACCAAGTGTCCCGATCAGAAGTAAATGGGGAATCCCGTGCAAGCGAACAATCTCTCGAAAGAAGAGATCAGCGACGTGGGTGGCATCTGAAGTTTTTTCACAAGGAATAAAATGAGCTATTTTTGAAAATCGGTCAACCACGACAAAGATTGAGTCTACCCGTTGTTTGGTTCGGGACAAGCCTACAACAAAGTCCATAGAGACTTCATCCCAAGGCCGCTCAGGAACGGAAAGAGGCGTATAAAGGCTAGTATTTTGTGTGTGCCCTTTTAACAGTTGACAGGTTGTGCAAGTCCTAACGAGATTGACAACATCTTCCTTCATTTTAGGCCAATAAAAATGGGTGTTAGCGAGGTCCAGGAGTTTATTTTGCCCAACATGACCTAATCCAGAAGAATGAAGCTCTCTTAGTAAAGTCTCCCTAAGTGGTCCTTCATAAATACAAAGGCGAGTCCCTTTAAATAAAAAACCCTCGCTCAATATAAATTCCGTAGTGGGATCAGTACCACTAAACTGACACGCGACCCAAAACTTGTCGAAATACGGATCAGATAGATAGAAGTCCTTTTGTGCATCTAAGTCGAGGATATGCGGTTGAAGGGTGACTAAGGACATGGGACCTACGACTAAGCTCGTCTGCTACTCTATTCGAAACACCAGGTTTGCGTTTCAGATAGAAGGTGTACTCCTGAAGAAAAGAGGCCCACTTGACATGCCTACGTACTTCCTTTTGAGAGTTCAAATATCGAAGTGCATCATGATCAGTATTACGGATGAACTCGCGTTGAATTTGATAATGATGCCCGTGACAAAGGGCTTGGACGATGTCGTAAAATTCTAAATCGTATGTGGAATAACGAGTTTTAGGTTCATTCAACTTTTCACTAAAAAATGTGTTAGGCCTTCCCTCTTGGCTTAAGACGGCTCCTATGCCAATGTTTGAGATGTCGCAGTCTACCTCAAAGATTTTCTCGAAATCTGGAAGTGCTAACATGGGAGCACTAGTCAACTTTACTTTTATAAGAGAGAAAGCACGCTCCGCTTCGGTGGTCCAAATGAAATGTCCCTTTTTAAGACAGTCGGTCACAAGAGATACGAGGGTGCTAAAATTCCTAATAAACCGACGATAAAACGAGGCTAATCCATGAAAACTGCTACCTTCAGTGATATTCTTTGGACTAGGACACACTCTAAATGCCTGGATCTTTTTCAGGATCAACCTTAATTCCTTCGACCGACACAATATATCCCAAGAAGGTCAAACTATCAGTCAAAAATACGCATTTCTTAGGTTCACGTAATGCTTATTTTCTAAAAGGTCTGAAGGACCTGACGAAGGACCTGACGCAAGTGCTCAGGATATTGGTCAGGGTCGACGCTATAGACTAAGATATCTTCGAAGTAAACAACCACACGATCTCCCATCAAAGTGAAGAACTTGATGCATGAGTCGCATAGGGCGTTGGAGAGGCCGAAAGGCATCACAAACCACTCGTAGAGTCCTTCCCTGGTCTTGAAGGAAGTTTTCCATTCATCCCTGGGTCGGATCCGGATCTGATGGTAGCCGCTCTTGAGATCTATCTTAGAAAAAACCCTGGACTCACTGAGCATGTCGAGCATAGCATCAAATCGAGGGATCAAAAAATGACACTTAATGGTATTTTTGTTGATGACTCGACTATCCACGCACATACGCCAACTTCCATCCTTCTCAGGGACGAGGAATGCAGGAACATCGCAGGTGCTCATACTCTCCCTAATATGACCCTTTTTGATTAGGTCAGTGACTCAACGGTGGAGCTCCTCGTGCTCTTTAGGACTCATACGATAGTGTGGTAAATGATGTAGGCTAGCACCTGGTATAAGATCAATACAGTGTTGTATATCACGCATGGGAGGGAGATGATCTGGTAGCTCCTTGGGAATAATAGTAGAAAACTCAAAAATAAGAGGACACACTAAACTCAGAATCTCCGCGGACTCTCGACTGGAATCTAGACCCGGTAAAATATAGGCAACTTCACTCGCTTTCATATCCTCCTGGAATTGGGGGTCCAAAAAGTAACATGTGGTCTGAAGGAAAGGAAATCGCAATAATAGGAGAAGTCGTGCTAGTTGCTACTACTAGATGAGGAATGTTCCAAGGGTTTGGGCAGAGGCCTTCTGGGGAAGAAGAACGATCTTGCGCCCACTACGTTCAAAAGTGTACGAGTTCCTCGCCCCGTCATGAACTGCGTGCTTATCAATCTCCATGGCTGCCCTAACAAGATGTGGCAAATCTCCATGGTCGCATCATGACACCACAAAATCCTGGTAGGATTCCCCTATGGAAAACTCGACTAAACACTGATACGTGACTTGAATAGTCACAGAACTAGTGACCCATGACAAGCTGTATGGTTTTCCTAGAGGTTGGGTTTTAAGTTTTAGCTTCTCTACCATCCGCTATGACACAAAAGTTTTCATGCTCTTACTATCAATAATGATGGAGCAAAATTGCCTCTGAATTCGTTCTGTCGAACGAAAAATATTATGTCTCAACCATTCATCCTTTGTGGAAATTTTGGGGGTGAGGAGGCTATGCTGCATGACACAGACTAGGCGCTCTGCATGCTCTCCTTCTACTTCGACTTCGTCTACGGTGACTGGATCTGGTTGGGAGTCCGTAAGGAAGACTCCATACTCAGGCTCCTGATCCTCCTTGGACTCAATCACAACGACAAACTGCCTACGAGGGCACTCAGAAGACTTGTGTCCTGGCCTCATGCACTTAAAACAACAAAAGATTCTTGAGTTGGGTCGGGAACCCATAACCTCTTTGCTTTTAGTAAAGGCAGAGGGCGGAGTAGGGGCACTAGTGGACCCTGGAGGGTAACTCTGCACGAGGGGTTTGGGTGTGGTCAAGGGCAAGTTCGTGTTAGGAAGTTTATCAGAAATCCTAGGGCTGGAAGCTTTCTTCTGTAGTGATGCTTCTACACGACGGGCCCTACTGGAGTTCTCCCCTAAATCTCGAAAATCATGAAGCTCTACCTGCTCTCAGATGACATAACGTAGGCCGTTAAGATAGCGAGACACAGTCATATCGTCCTCCTCTCGAATGTCTAACCTATACTGGAGGATAAAAAATTCGTTGGTGTACTCGTCCACCGAGAGTTTATCCTGTCGTAGGTTGTGGAACTTACCATATAAATTTTGGAGATAATCTGAGGAGACATATCGCTTTCGCAGCTGGTTTTTAAATTCGACCCAAGTCGTGATCGGGGTCAAACCTAAGGTGAAACGAGTACGCTCTAATTGGGCCCACCAGACTAGTGCTGGGCCCTTAAGCCGAAGGGTGAAATACTTGACTTGGCAATTCAACGACATCTATTTCCAAGCCATGAATCGTTTCATACGCTCACACTAATCTAGACATCCTTCAAGTTCTACTCGGCCCTCAAAATACCTTACATCCAACTTGACGCTCGTATTCCATCGTGACTGGTTTTGTAGGCGCTAACGCTAAGAACCACTCCCAAATCATCCACGGGGGAGATGCCCTTCAAGCTATCTTGCGCCTTAGTGCGCCTTGCACCTTTAATAACTAAGGCGCTAAGAACCACTCCCAAATCATCCACGGGGGAGATGCCCTTCAAGCTATCTCACGGGTCTGAGTCCCTCATCCTAATAGAGTTCGAGGTCAGAAGCCCCCGGGTGGTTGCGGCGGAAGAAGGGGATGAAGAATGATGCCTCGAGAATGAGGAAGTCCAAAAGCTCTCCCTCGACTACGTTGAAGAGCTTCGAGACCTTGCATTGACCAGGCAGGAGGAGGTCAAGAGAAGAATGACAAGACACTTCGACAAGCACGTCTGCATAAAACAATTCTAAGTGGGAGACTTTGTCCTGAAAAAGGTGGATGCCGCAGGAAGAGCAGCTGCATTAGGAAAACTCAACCCGAACTAGGAGGGGCCTTTCATCGTTCAAGAAGCGCTCATGACCGGAGGTTAGCGCTTGCAAAATCATGAAGGGGAACCGCTTGGAAACATCTGGAGCGGCGATGATATGAAAAAATTCCACCCCTGAAAATTGATAAATTGACATGTTTGTTTGTAATCGTGTTTCCTTGAATATACATACATGACTCTAAAAGATGAGGATTTTTTATCTTCTTGTTAATAATTTGTTCCTAGTATAAACAAGCCTGCATCATCGTCCTCGCTGTCAGGTTGGGGAATGAGCCATCAACTCGAATCTCATAACTCCCAGGACGGGTGATAGGACAATGTGTCGGGTAATGTAATGAGTCTTCCTAAGTCCAAGTCCCTGCACTGACGGCCGAGATCAGATCCCCCCTGCATGGTGGCTGTTGACCCCCCGACTGCATTTCTCATCCTACTGTGGAGCTTATCGGGAAGAGTCCATAACCATCACCCCAGCTCGACGGTAAAGGGAAGGTCCTCCGCCTCTAAGGGCGTTGTTGAGGCCGTAAGAGAACCATGAGCTCGGCGCGGGGCCATAAACGATTCTAAAATTAATTAGGGCTCATCGTCGCTCAGGCAACCATCCCTCCTAAGTGGGGGTAAGGCAAGTCGGGACAAAGGCCTCGAGCGCGTGTCCTGCGGGACCTCTCGAGATCCGTTTCCATTAATCGACACCTTAACCTTTGTTGCCGAGTGATAAAACCAAAACTCACGAAGGTGTGAGGGTCGTCCTCACAATCGAACCTAGGAGGAAGTCGTCGACTTGAATCCCATAACCCTCAAAGCGGACGATAAGACAGTGTGTCGAGTAATGTAATGAGTCTTCCTAAGTCCAAGCCCCTGCACTGACGGCCGAGATCAGCTCCCCCCTTGCATTCTGGTCGTTGACCCCTCGATCACACTTCTCATCTGATTGTGGGTGTTAAAAAAATCCGGGGCTGACAACCCCCCTCAGCAGGAAGAAAACTGTTCTTTCTTAAGAGTAAAATCTTTTCATAATCAATAAAGCAGATGCTTTTTCGCTCCTGGTCAGTCTCTCAGGAAGGAGAGGGAGTGGTCTTGACATCGACAAAAGACCTCGAGTCGCGGAGTTGTCGTAGTTTGAGTCCCTGCATGAACTCCCCTACTGCATACCGACTATTGCCCCATCAAGTGAGTAAAAGCTCTCGAGTTGTCGTAGTTCGAGTCCCTGCACGAGCTCCCCTCCTGCATATCAGTTACTTGCCTCCCTCGAGTGAGTAAAAGCTCTCGAGTTGTGGAGTTACCGTAGTTCGAGTCCTTGCACGAGCTCCCCTCCTGCATACTGACTACTTGCTCCCTCGAGTGAGTAAAATCCCTCGAGTTGTGGAGTTGTCGTAGTCCGAGTCCTTGCACGAGCTTCCTTCCCGCATACCGACTACTTGCCCCCTCGAGCGAGTAAATTCCCTCGAGTCGCGAAGTTGCCGTAGTTCAAGTCCCTGCACGAGCTCTCCTCCTGCATATTGGCTGCTTGTCCCCTCAATAAAACGAATGAAGGTGCGAGCATGGGCAATGCTCGCTTGAGCGAGATATGCGAACCAATCATGGCGAGTTAGCGCCAAGCCACCAATACTCGCCAAATGCACAACGACGAGTATTCAAAATGTCGCGCAGTGCCGAAGCCTGACAAGCTCATGAACTCTCCCGTGCCCAAAAGCTTAGCGAGCTTTCACCACTGTCAGATCCTAAGAGCCTAGCGAGCTTTTATCACTATCCGAGCCTAAGAGCCTAGCGAGTATCGTGTCGGGCAAGCATCCAAACAACGGGCATCGAACAAACAGACAAGCAAGAAAATGATATTTTCATTTCTGTGGAATGTCATTACAGCTTCAAGCAAAATGACGAGATTCTTCGCTGGTTAGAAAAAAATTGTACAGATATTTAGACGACCGCGTCTCCCTGATGGCTAGCTCCCATCCTCGCCGTCTTCATCGTCCTTGGCATATGAATCATCGCCTTCCTCTGAACCCCATGATTGCGCTTGCATGGGAGAGTCGGCCTCCTCGACAAGAAGTCCCGACCGGGATGATTTCCTCCAACGTCAGATTTTCGGAGCCTGGTATCAGTCGATTCTCGAACTGAAGCGTGGAAAGGAGCGCGTTGCCTACGACAATTACAATCTCGCGCTTCATCCGTGGGAGGTCTTCTAGGACAATCCGAATCTTCTTCCCGATGGCATAGGTGCTCGCCTCCGGTTTGCTTCTTGCCGCTCCACACGTCTCCAGCTCGGCGACTCAAACTTGGGACGCCTCTAGCGCCGCCTGGACCTTCCCAAACCGCTGCTCCAGCTTCTTGATTCGTTGGGCAGTGACTAGCTTGACCTCCTGCGATGTAGAGAAACGTGTTTTTCTTTAAACAACCGGCTCGCGGGCGTGAACGCGAAAGAAAAGTGTTCTTTATCTAACCAAGATCACCTTGTAAGCCTTGCACTTGGAGACTTTTGCCTCAACCTCTCGTAGCGATCCCTGGAGCTCGACAATCTTCACTCGGGCTCGTTCTGCGCACGCAAGTGTTTGTCGATCTGGTCACCCTGCAGGTCAAACCGGTCGTCCGACGCAATTAGGTTCCTCGCCAACTGTTGAGTAAGCTCGAGGGAGCGCAACAAGGATCTCGAGGCTTGGTTGGCCAGGAAGGATGTGCTAGACTCAAGCAGTATCACGACATCCTCGCGGTCGTATAATGCGAATGCGACGTTGTAGGCATCACGCTCATCGTCCCAGTCCTCCGACCACGGAGGAAGGTTGTTGCTAAGGCGGACCTCGTGAGTCCCTTCCTCCCAAGTCACTAAGGGGAGACCAAAGCGGTCCACCCCTTCGGTGCCGAAACCAAAGTTCGGATGCGAGATTGGCTCGCCGGTTTCGTCTTCCTTGGCGATCTCCTTAGTTTTGGAGGCGAACTCCTTTCGAGGCCTCTTCTTCGATAGCTCGCCACACTCAGGATTCCTTGAAGGATTGACAATGGTGGGCCACGCTGATGGTTCAACGACCATCAACTCCTCCTAGATCGGCAACATTGAGTCGCAGACCTTCGACGATAACCTCGCCGTGCTGGCCTGAGATTCCACGTCCGGCGGTGGAGGAGGGACTTCTTTAACGACCGGGATAGGGCTCTCGCGTGACTGTGCAGGCGGCTACAAGAGCAAAAACCATGTCAAGAGCGAGTTATTTCATCTAGTTCGGGAGTGCTTTAGGTTCTCACCAAGTTTACCAGTCCCTGGATAGATAAAAGGGCAGGTTGGCGGCATCGCACCGCCAGTAGGCGACATCGAACCTCCGACCACTGAAGTCTACCCACAAATCCTTGGCTGACCCCTCTAGGGTTGGATTAAGAAAGACGTCTGACGACTGCTGAGGGGAGAGGAGAATGTCGCCTATGGGTCCTCCGACGACCACGAACCGCTCGGTCCAGCGGTGTGCCTTGTTAACCGTACCCACGACGGTACATGTATGGTAGAGAAGAAGACCATCCCATCCTTGGTCGCTCCAATGGAGAAGATGCGTTTGAAGACCGATTAGTCAAAGAAGACCTCCTCTGATCTGAGATAGGCGAGATACCCAACGATGATCGCCACACCATTGTGGTTGATCTAGGCCAACATCAACGTGAAGTGCCGGAGGATCTCGCAGAACTCCGACCACAGAGGGAGGCGGAGGCCGATATCAAAGTGATGAATTGGTAGCACGACCCGATTTGAGAAGAACGCGTTGATACGCTCGGAAGAGCGGGGTACCCTTGCGCGAAGGCCGTTTTCAGTTTGCGGGAAGAAGCATTGCTTGAAATCTTCAAGATCGGCGCTATCAGTGATTAGTTTCTTGAATGTCGCGTTGGTGAATGCCGCAACATGGTTGACCTTGCGTGCATGAGCATCCTCGGCTGAAACCATCCTGATAGGCGAGTAGCGAGAATAAAATAAGTGGGCAAGGGGGGGGGGGGGGTTCCGCAAAAGTAGCGCTGTTTTGACCCCCTCCCCTTTTATTTATAGACAAAAGCAACAGGGGGGAGCCGCGCCTTTGCAGCGATAGCTGACGCGCCGCCCGCTGTTCTACGAGTTTGGCCTGGCGCTATTATCTCGACCTGCATACTCATGGACTACACAAAAGGGGTTAGCGCGATCGGAGGACGTGGCGATAAACCTAACCATACTCACAAACTCTACAAGGCAAAAGCACATCGTCACAGAACACATTTTTGACAAGCTACAAAACTAGAAAAGCGATGAACCGCGGGGCATGCTCACCGAAGCTAGTTAAAATAACAATAATGAAAAATGTCAAAGTGTTCATTATTACAAGCAAAGGTAGAGATCATAAATCAGGAAAAAAACTAAGGCATCTGGAGGTTCCAGGGCCAGTCTTTAGGCTGGGCATGTCGCCCAGACCATCCTTGCTCGCGCGTGCACCAGATGAACTCGTTCACCCTCACTAAGTGCTCCTCGCCCCGACGGATGTTGTCGTTGATCCTCCACAGCCTCCCCACTGATCCAATGCTCGCCCGAATCCCACAGAATTCGTTGTGCAACAACTCCTGTCGATTCTCCACCATACCGAGGCGCTGCTCCATATGATTGATCACATAGAAGCGCGACTCCGCGAGGTTCAAGCGCTCCTCAAACTCCTCCAGCTTGGCCACACGCGTTTCCAGCGAATCGAGGTGCCGACGCGGCTCGCATATTGCCAGTTTGTCGAATTTTATCTCCAGGTCGAGGCATGCCGAGACAACTTTTTTTTTTGGGTACTCGCGGAGCGGAAGCTCGATTGCATCGATCAACGTAACCCCGAGCATCGTGGGGTGACCTACAAAAGTACTCGCATGCATCAATGCGAGCTACAAAAAGACAAGAAAGACTCCCGTGCGGGGGAAGATCATTACCGACACGCGGGATCTGCGGCCTAACCTCGCGCCGATGAGGAGAGGGGCTTTGAGGATACAGATCCTAGTGAATAGTGGTCCGCCGAGGGGAGCACACCGGTTGAGGAGAGGGGCTTTGATAGTGCAGATCTCGTCGCCCAGGGAAATGACCCCCGCTTTGTCCCTGGTGGGACTGTGAGGTGTGTTGCTACGAAGACTAGGGGCGCAGGGAGGAGTCACCAGGAGGGTCAGTGGGCTCCTTTTCGCGAAGGTCCGGTGCTCGGCGATCACCAGGAGCCTGGGAGCCAGATGGTTGCGGCCTCACATTCCTGCCGCCACACGAGGAAGGAGGAGGCAATGCGTTGGAAGTAGTCGCCAGGGTGGGGGGGGGGGGGGAGTTAAGAGCCAGTTGGCAGAGGAGGCGGAGGGGGCAGACTTGTCGCCAGAGGGCTCGTCGGCGTGTTCCTCGCCAGGGAAGTTGCCGAGCCGTGGGTCAGCCTCTCGGTGCCTAGATGGAGCCGCATTGTGTGGTGAGCCGTGGGGCTCGGGGCATCGGACGGAGAGATCGACAAGATGTTCTGGCTTGGAGGGGCGATGCTCGGGCCGCCAGGGTTTCTCGGTGGTTCCTTTCCTGCAGTGGGGGTAATCGTCAGAAGAGGCGATCATGATTAGAGCCACAACGATAACCCTCAACCGCATTTTTCGTACCTTGCGGGGTGACCCGCACCTCGACGGGGCGATCATTATCAGGTTGTATGGGCGAGGTAGCCAACATCTCGGTGGAGTGGTCAGCATCAGATTGCCCGGATGAGGTGGCCAACACCTTTGCTGAGCGACCTGTCTCAGGTTGCACGAGCAAGCTGGTAGCTGGATCACTCAGCAGCGGGCTGAGGCGAGTAGACTTACCCGCCAAGACGTCGGTATCCTCGCCGAGGCACATTTCGTTCAAAACTTCTTGGGTCGCGACCAAGATTGTGGAGTGCTCGGCGGGGTTAGGAAGACTCTCGCCCGGGGCGGAGGATCCCTCCCCGATAGGGGCGTTCTTCTTCGACCTTTTCTTCTTTGTCTTCCGGCGATCACATTCCTCATTGTCGCCATCTCGATCCCTCTTCTTGGAGGACGAGGCTAGTGTGATGAACACCTCCCCCAAGAATAGAAGTTTCTTAGCGATGGGGGGGGGGGGGGGCTTTAGCTGCGTGTCAGGCAGGGGACTACCTCGCCAGCAGCCTTGCCGAATATAGGGTTGCAAGTTTCTTTTCGAGCTCCCAGATCGCTTGAAAAGAGTGGGGATTGTGTTCAACCCTTATTCATCAAGGAGGGACCCAGTGGCGCCACGTAGGCAGGAGTCAAAGTCAACATCAAAGAGCAGGTCAACAATCAACAACTAGCCATGGAGGTATTCTTCTATTAAGGGCGAGTATCATCCTCGCCCAGGCGTGCAACCAGCCAAAAGCACAAGCGAGCATCAAGTACCTAACCATCCAATCGACCATTTAACAGGGGGTTTTGGCGAGCATCAACAATACTCTTCTAGTTGGCGATTTCCAACAGTATCTCGTCAGGCGCGAGCGAGGTACTTCGATGGTCGCCAGGAGATAAGTCGCCAGGCCTCATGCCGTGAGATCAACAAATCCAAGAAGACAAGCTCGCAGGGTTGAGTCTTCTCTCCTGAAGACCCCCCTCCCAGGTTTTGTCTATAAATAGGACCCCAGGGGTAACGAGAATGACACCTTGAAACCTTGCTATCTTGCCACCATCCTATTCTCCCTCGAGACTAGCTACTCACTAGGTGGTGCCTTCCTCGTGCTTTGCTTAGCCATTTTTTGTTGTGGAGGAGAAGTTTTCTCCAAACTTCAGGGTACGTGGTGCATTGATGAAATTGGGATAAGCTTCAAAAAGACTATTTCGAAAGTTAGTCAATGATGACCCTCCATAGATTCGCCTATATAAGCTGCAACCAAAGTTGCAAAAATAAGAGCTTGAATACCACTTGTAAATAATCCAAGAAACATGACGGGTATAGGAACTACTGAAGGCACTAAAGAAACAAGAACAACTACTACTAATTCATCAACCAATATATTCCCGAAAAGTCGAAAACTAAGAGATAAAGGTTTTGTTCTTATCTATTTGCTGCAGCACCCGGGGTTCTTTAGTTTCTCTATCCCTTGTTCTTATCTTCAGAGCTTGCGAGACGAACCGCTAGATCAGTAGCCTCGGGCTGCACTTAGATCCGAATTTTGAAGAAGGGATTTTGATGTGACCTTGTCACTAGCGCTCTAGCTCAGTTATATTTTTGTCGTGCTTATTTACCATCGCATTTATGTTTTTTTTCCTGTTATCGTGCAAACTTTTGTTATTATGATCTGACGCGTGAAATTGACCGCTTCACGTGATCCTGAAGGGTTTGGTCCGGTTTAAAATAGACGGGGTAGGGCGCCGCGTTTTCTTTTCTTGGTTGACATTGCTGAAATTAATAATTAATGTTATATTTTGAGGGGGGTGGGGAGGATCCTATATATTGATAACACCGGATACCCTAATTCTTGGGCTTGGGAAAGACAAAGAATTTTTTTTCTTTCGGTAAATAACCCGCCAGCACCTTGGCATCATTCCTCCTGACGCGAGACGACAGGCGCATCAACTGCCCGACCGCCGCCCCTTCCAGTCGCCCGAGCCTTCATTGCTCCCCGAACTCCATTCTCCGCCTCTAACCCTGACGTCAGAGCCCTCTTTGGTCATCGACGACCTCTGTCGCCACGTCCTGTGCTTCACCCCCACCATTCCTTAGCCACTCCGCCTCCGACCATCCATCATTCTTCCTCCATCTCTGTTGTTCCTTGCCTCCACCGGAGCCGAACATACCTGGCAGCATCACCCGCTCACTCCATCCTGTCTCCATTCCACCACTGTCTTCCCCTCTTAGCCCACCACAGCCTGCTACCATCCCCCACTGTCCAGTGCCACATCTCTTTCAGCCCACTTCCACCACCGCCTATTTGGCCATTCTTCCCGACACCTCTACCCAGTCATCCTCCCCTACCAAGCCACTCTCCAGCTCCCTCCTCTGTTAGCCCCTATTCCTCCCGCCATTCTAAACATTCGTTCACGCCACCTGTTTGTCATCGCTCGCTTACCATGACTGTGCCGTGAAGGACTTGGAATGCTGCTTTTGAGAGCCTCCTGGTGAGATCTCTCCTTTCCCTTCCCCCACTCTCCTTACTAGTAGTTTATTATTGTAATTTCAGCAAGTTGTCATTTTAAGGTAGCGCGCGCTTGCCCCAATCATACCACGCCGTTAGTTTGTTTCTGTGTTGTTTCTCATTGCTTAGTTTGTGAGTTTGTTTCGTCTCATTAATTGGTTACTTGTTTTGTGTGATGAAAAGTTTGTTTATCCGTCAGGAGGTGGTGAATCTTTTTAAATTGAAGTCTCATTCTTGTGCCAAATATTTCAGTAAGTAAACTTAAGTTTTGGGAAGCATTCGTTTACATCAATTTGGTGTGACTGTTGGGTTATTTCACTCCTATTGTGGGATAGCCGAGCGATTTGCGCTTCTGAAATTTTACGTTTAAGAGTTTTCAAAATTATCCATGGATTCGAGAGTCGGACACAGGGAAGTTTAGGAGCCATGCGTAAACGTATGGACGAACTCATAGCCATTGTCGCCGCACTCTCCGTCTTCGTGAGAGATTCGAACCAGGTCATGTTAGGATTAAGCACCCCGGTCAACAACTTGGAAGCACATTTTCCCTTAGGGGGTCCTCGTGCACAACCCCCTACGCCTCCACCACCAGAACTCCAACCAACACTTCACGAAAACGGGCATCCACCTAGTTAGGACGCGGGCATTAAATTAAATGTTGGGGATTTTGAGGGCACTCTAGAGCCTGAGGTTTGTCTCGACTGGTGCGACCAACTTTAGCGATTCCTCAGCCGGAAGCGCACACCTGCCCACCAGTAGGTGGAGTATGCTACGTTGAAACTGAAGGGCCCTGCACTCACATGGTGGAGTATGCTACTTAAATTTTGGGAAGCATTTGTTTACATCAGATTTTCCCGGCTTCAGCAACCCCCATCCATCACTTATGTAAAATGATGATTCATAAAGAAGACCACAAATAGTTGTTATAAGGCTATTAAATGAGTCTTCCTGCTTCTAGCATTCAGAATTTGTATAATACAAAGTTTAATATTAAATTTTCTACTTTTCTTAAATTATTAATAGCATAATTATTTGTTATTTTATTCTGCAGTGATAGTTAAGGCCAGCAGTGGGCCTAGATATGTCGTGGGTTGTCGAAGCAAAGTTGACAAAGATAAACTAATATCGGGAACACGTGTGGTTCTCGATATGACCACCCTTACGATAATGCGGGCTCTTCCTCGAGAGGTATTCTGACATATGGACTTAAAATTCTTTGTTAGGACTGAAAAAAAAATCATATTTTATGTAATTGACCTGCTTACACATTACTTTGAACCATTTTTGGAAGGTCGATCCTGTTGTTTACAACATGCTTCATGAAGATCCTGGTAATGTAAGCTATTCAGCTGTGGGAGGGTTATCCGATCAGATTCGGGAACTCCGTGAGTCCATTGAACTGCCATTGATGAATCCTGAACTTTTCCTTAGAGTGGGAATTAAGCCTCCAAAGGTAAAAATTTACACACTTTCTATATAAGCTCTAAGCTTTCTTTGTTCACATATAACTGTACGATTCTTGAATTCCACTACTGGTCTGCTTTTTTGAAGGCAAGCTTCCTGCATTTATTTATTTGAGGCCGTCTTCTTTTCAGGGAGTTCTTCTTTATGGCCCTCCTGGAACTGGAAAAACCTTACTAGCCAGGGCAATTGCTAGTAACATAGATGCCAATTTCTTAAAGGTTAGTTTATATATATACATACATACGTACATACATACGTACATACATACATATGAGTGTACGACACGGGGGTGCCAAGTGCGACAGTACCCGGCGGGCGAACCCGACACGGGGCTTCGCCCCTACGGCCAAGCGCGACAGTATCCAGTCAGCGACGGCCGGCTTCGCCCATCCCCGGCGGGCTGCACCAACATATATGTTTTAAAAAATAAAATTTTTAAATATATTTTCTAATTTTTTTTTTAAATATTAGAAAATAATTAACTATATGGATTTAATAAAACCTGCGCGGTTTTTTTTAATGAAACCTGTGCAGTTGTTTTAATGAAACCTGCGCAGTTTTTTTAATGAAACCTGCGCAGTTTTTTTAATGAAACCTGCGCAGTTTTTTTAATGAAACCTGCGCAGTTTTTTTAATGAAACCTGCGCAGTTTTTTCAATGAAACCTGCGCAGTTTTTTCAATGAAACCTGCGCAGTTTTTTCAATGAAACCTGCGCAGTTTTTTCAATGAAACCTGCGACTGCGCAGATTTTATATAAATTCTGCGCAGATTTTATAATATTACTGCGCTTAATAAAAACCTGCGCAATTTAATATGGGCAATGTTAATAGCACTCCTGAAGTCGCTATTAGCAGCCATTTCAATGTGTTATTTTGGCTTTTTTGGGGTGCTATTAGCCAATAGAGGGGTGCTATTAACATTGCCCTTTAATATACTCAAGTATATAAAATTCTGCACAGTTATATATGAATTTATATCAAATCTGAACAAATTTTTTTTTGAATAAAAACTGCCCGCCTGCTTATCACGGGATAGTCCCACATCGCCTAAATATTTATGCCCGTGTAGTTTAAATAGCATGAATTGGTGCTGATATTATGAAGAGCGGGCGGACTTGTCAAAGGGCGGGCTATTCAGAGTGCAGTATATATGCGGACCGGTCCGACAGCCTCTTTGGGCAGTGCTGGGCTTTTAATCTTTTCCTATACTTTTAACATAGCTTTAGGACACCCCTAGTAGGTTTAAGAGACCAATGAAAAAGTGGAGAGAGTGTGCGGTTTGATCATACGGCTGCTGAAATAGTGAGACAGATCCGACGGTTGCAATCTCTTCAATGAGTTTAAAATTCACGGATTTGATATTTCTTTATATATGATATAGATATACTTATATAGAAAATTATGAAAAACTCTCTAACTTTACATTATTAGAGTCTTAGAGGTAACCTTTTCCCCCACTATTTTTCAAAATTACCCAAATCTCTTCAAGTTTACATTGTTTAAATACATGTATTAAAAAACTCTGGAAGACCCCTCCATCTATTTTTTTAATGCAGTCATGTTAACAATAAAAATGTAGCGGGGGTGATTTTGGTAGTTTTTAAAGATAAAAGTTAAGTTCCTATAATTGTGTAAAGTTAGAGGGGTGGTCTCTATTAAATGACCATATATATTGTCTATATGTAGCTCTGTTTGTTGACTTCTTTTTTGTTCCTTGTAGGTTGTATCCAGTGCTATTATTGATAAATATATAGGTGAGAGTGCTAGATTGATAAGGGAGATGTTTGGTTATGCAAGAGATCACCAAGTAACTATCTTCGTTCCGAGTTCTTTGTTCATTTTGTATCCTGGAAACAAAATTTTTGGGACTCACTTCTTTCTGTACTCTTAACTTGGCCTCATTAAATAAACAATATTTTAATATTGATGACAAAAACTTGTTTGTATAAGAATTATCTAACTTTTTTCTCTATTTATCAAGCCATGCATTATTTTTATGGATGAGATTGATGCCATCGGTGGCCGCCGCTTTAGTGAGGGAACTAGTGCTGATCGTGAGATTCAAAGAACATTAATGGAGCTGCTCAATCAGTTGGATGGATTTGACCAACTTGGAAAGGTATTCGTTCATGGTATCTTTTACTTTGCTTTATATTTACGCCATTTAGTATTTTGAATCATTTAGCCAAAGTGATCAACTTCATGTGATAATATGCACTGGTACAAGTTAAGGACTGTTTTTAGGTCTTGGATTTCTTGTTTCAATGAAAAATATGGAGTCCTGGTTTTATTTTTCTGCCTACTATCCTTGATACTAAGGCTTCGTTTGACACGACTTATTTGCTTTGGTGAGTTTGGTCAAAAAAGCCATTATCATAGAATGTATGTTCGGCAAGACAAAGGTTATGACCGCTACCCAGAAATAAACTAGTTTTGAGCATAAAATGCATGAATTTTTTTAGGTGAGGTCGGGCGTTCACGAACGACGGTTCATGAACACCACGCCAAACAAAGCCCAAGTTAAATTGTTCCCTTCATTTGTTACCATTCTCCCATGCGGAAGGGTATTTTTGTCATTCTTGATTTCAACTGTTGAAGAATTATGGTTTTTGTTACTGGGATTTGATTTTATTGTTAATATGATATGTATCAGGTTAAAATGATAATGGCTACTAATCGTCCAGATGTTCTAGACCCAGCACTTCTTCGCCCTGGTCGTTTGGATCGAAAAATAGAGATCCCTTTGCCAAATGAACAGTCAAGGATGGAGATACTTAAGATTCATGCTGCAGGCATAGCGAAGCATGGAGAAATTGACTATGAAGCAGTTGTCAAACTAGCAGAAGTTAGTATATATTTTTCGCAATTGTACATGGTCGAAGACATCGCCATAAAATTTACCAATGCTTAGCCCTTCGTACATTTTTTATTCCAGGGCTTCAATGGTGCTGATCTTCGAAATGTCTGCACTGAAGCGGGGATGTCAGCAATTCGTGTTGAACGCGACTATGTAATCCATGAGGACTTTATGAAGGTGAGACTCATCTTCTAAGATTTTGCCTTCTGCTCACCTGGCTTTATTGAAACATCATCATGAATTAAAAGCGCTTCGTCTCTACTTAGTTACTAAGCAAATGCGAACCAATTGGAACTTCCTAATTTTGCTAAATCACAATTATTTACTATAAGGAAAAACATGATGTACTTAGGCATTAGTGAGATTATGACAAAAGATAGGGCACAATGGCGACAAAGTATCCATATAGCCGATCCCACTATAGTGGGATAAAGGCTTGAGTGTTATTGTACAATTATTTACTAGATGAGGGCTCTGAATTGGGTGATTGTTGGGTTTGGGTGAGAGTTTTGCTCTTGGGAGGAAATCCAAATATTGGACTCCAAACCATTTCAGAACTTGAGCGTGGAGGGAGGAGAATCCGGCGTTCGGCTTGGAGGTGTGTTAGAGAAAGCCACTTGACTTCTTTTTGGCTTGTTTTATATAGTTTAGATTATTGAATTTAGAGCAGCGCCCTCTATTTATACAGGGCAGGGGAGACCCAAAAAATAATAAAAATAAGTGGGCTACTTAATTCAACTCATGTAATTCAACTGGCATGTTATCAAGACGACCAATTGAAACTCGCATGTAATTCAACTCATGTAACCATTTCTACTTAATTTTGTTATTACCACGATGTTATTTTCGAGCTTCAGTTTCAAAATCTTCACATTTATCAGGCTGTGAGAAAGCTCAATGAGGCAAAGAAGCTTGAATCTACTTCACACTACAATGCGGATTTTGGAAAGGACTGAAGCGGCGGCACACAATTGCTTTTTGCCATAGATGTTAGTGCTTCAATTTCCCTCTGTTCTGTAAGGCTTCATCTGATTCTCCGATGCACCAAAAGAACGTTTCACCCTTACTGCTGCCTGCAGTTTTCTAATACCGCTTGAAATATGAATTTAAATTGCCTTCATAATATTCCTTCACGATGTTTAAAATGTTTTTTTTTGGCAAACAAATATCAATATTTAATTTGTTTGGTATATTTTCGAGTTATTTTTCCCGTGTTCTCACAATTCAGAGCTGTGTATGCTTTACAGGGAGAGGATTGAATAGCTGGTGCTTTTCTCGTGAGGTTCAATACTGGCTGTTCATAGTTGTTTTTGTTTTATTTAAGAATGCTATTACTAATTTCATATTGATGTGAAGTAATTTAGTTTAGGCTCCGTTTGGCACTGTGGTGGCGGTCGTAAACGATCACTCGTTAAGGATCACCTAACAAAGATCATCCGTTTGAAAAAGTGGATGAAGTTTCTTAGGTGGGCGTTAACGAAATACAATTTAACCCTTATGTTCATGACCGCCACCACCGTGCCAAACGGAGCCTAAAAGTCTGTTTGGCATGGACGAAGCTTAAAAGTCTCTGTTGGCACGGCGTTAGTGGTTGTGAACATGGGGTTATGAGCACTTTTATGTTCAAACTAGTTTTTTTTCTTCTTGGTGGCAGTTGTGACCGCTGTCATGCCAAACATGCAAACATGCAATATGGCGGTGATGTATTTGTCCAAACTCACCAGCGTAAAAACGTCGTGTCAAACGGAGCCTAAATTACTACGCCATGGTCGTCTTGATAACATGCGGCTTGAGAGGAGGCCTGGAGCAATTGATTATTGAATGGAATTGAGAATAAATTTATATTGATTTTGTAAACATGAAATGAAATGGAGAATAAATTTATATCACAGTTTGAGAGCCTTCATATTCCATGTCTGGAGTTCTCCAAAATTTTGTCTCTTCACAAAGATAAGTGAGACAAGTCTCTAAATTCTAGTTCATATTTTGACGGTGTTAATGGCATGTCAAACATTATTGTGTGCACACCAGTGATAGAAGATTGTTAAAAATACATCACTACAAAAAATCAAAATATTTTGCTATTGCATGCAACTCATAGAAGATTGTAAAATCTATAAAATTAGTTCAAGTTACAATAACTTATTGAAAACTCGCTACAGGGATATCGTCCTTCCACCAACATATAGACTAGCTCGATGATCCTGGGTCAGCACGCCTTGAGCTCCATGCTGCTCTGATGCTGCGGTTGTGATTGTCCTCTCAATCAGCAACCACACATGGATGACTATTATCACACGCTTGCCAAATTAGGTGTAGGAGCAAGACTATTAATGGGTCATTTTGAATGAATTTGTGGAGCAATTTAGGCTCCGCTTGCCACGGTGGTGACGGTCGAGTAAACTGGATACTATCCAGTTCGCAGTCCTGATTGTTTCTCCCAAAATCTGAAGGCGAGCGCGAGACGGTGAGCTGGCGAGCTGAGTTGGCTAGGTGACTTTTGCGATCATTTATCCTCTGTCGTTGGATGATGAACTGGATACTATCCAGTTCATCCCAACTGGAGAGGATCCCGTTCCCAAGAATGCGGGGGGGGGGGGGGGGGGGGGGGGGGGGGGGGTGTTAAATTGTCATTCGATAATGCCCATCTAAGAAACTTCATCCACTTTTATGTTCAAATGAATGTTGTTTGTTAGGTGATCCTTAACGAATTGTCGTTAAACTCATGCATTTACGACTGGCATCACCGTGTCAAGCGGAGCCTTAGTTTATTTGAACATCTTTGAGATGTGGTAGCTAAACAAAACGACAAAGAAAACACATATCATGGCCTTCACTACAGAAACCCTCTTCATCAGTAGAAGCATTTGGATCCACCAGGTTCCCAATTTTAGTGTGAAAGTCAGTGCCATCTCTCCAGCAAAACACACCACCCTACACATATGGCAATAAATAAGCGCTCATATTTGTTCATTTTTATGACACAAGTAAATTATAAATATTTAACGATTATATAATTTATTTTCGAAGATTTTATTACAATTTTACATAAATTCTATCAGATTTTCATAAATAAAAAATATATATTAAGTTCTACTTATATATTGCAGAGATTAAAAAATAGTAGTTGACAATTAATGAGTTTTATATATCATAGAATGATTTTAGTTAGATATAAAATAAATTTTATAATGAGTTAAAAATATTTAAAAGTTGGATATGTTTGTTTGATATTAATAAATTTCACGATTTGTAAAATTATGTAAGAGACACAAGTTGAATAATTTAGGGTTTAGGGTTATATGACCTTCTCAACATATAGTGAGAAACTACAATTTAAAGTTGATTGTATGAATAACAATTATAAAAGTAGATAAAATAATGAGTGTAATTGAGTCTTCAAATATATATAAAATATTTTTTTCCTATGTGTGAAAGTGGCTGGCAGTTTTTTGATCATGTGTTTCATGTGAACGCACGAGAGAATTGTGCGGGACCTTTTTTTAGTTCAAAAATATAGTTGGATTTTCATTGATTGTAAAATCCAGTTGAATTTTAATTCGAAAAATGGACTGGATTTTTAGTTCAAAAAAACATTTTTTTACAGTTGGATTTTCACCCAAAAACAGTCATATGAGTACTTAAAATGAGCGTAAAAATGCATAGTTCAATATTTCGTGATTTATTTTGTGAAAAAATAGAAGACATAGGAGAAATTTGTATTTTCCCCACGGTCCTCCTCGTGCGTTTAATGCACAGAAAATTTAGGCGTTTCATGGTGGGAAAAATGGATAGCTGTGTTTGACCATGAAATATGATTTATGTTATTGACCGAGAGAGACTTCCAAAAAAGACCAAGGGAAGTTTTATCAACATTTATCTCATGTCATCTGCCACCACTATCTTCATGAATTTGACCTTATAAATAATCATGATGGAGGATGAGAAAGACATTTACTTCTTTCCAAAGTCAAACATTGAAATATTATCTAGAAAGACACTTGTGACAATTTATCTTAGTTTGGGGAGAACTTTCAGACGTCTCTACGACATTGACGAGGAAGACTTTGCTACACGAATTGGATCTAGACCAGACTCGGGCAAGGATTCTAAGAAACATCATGAAGAAGATTTGTGTAATTTGTCTCGTCCGTCACTGACAGTAACTTGTAATTTTCTATTACTGTTTATTGTGTAATATTATGTAGTGCAAAGTTGGTGAAGATCATGTATGAACCGAGGGGGAAAAGTCTTATATTGGATTTGTTTTTCATACATTTTAGTTGCGGCTTTCTAGATTGGATTCTGATCGTCCCGTAGTTTTATCTGTTGATGGCTCCACTCAAGATAGTCCACTAAGGCTCATCAATGTGGAATGACCTTATATAGTATCTCCAGTGTAGTGCCGTTACACTCTAGTGACACGAAACCCAATGGGTCGCTCCGAGTCGGTCCTGACACACACGAACATATAAAAAAAATCCTAACAATCTCCTCCTATGTCCGCGGTGAGACCGACGTCGGAAAAACGAGTGGTGTGTGTAATGTTCAACCAGAATTCGACTCAATACACAACCGTGTCCACAACATCTGTCAGAATAGATTGGATTTACAGAAACAGAAGTTAGTATGCACGCATAAGAATAAAACATAAACTTAATAGCAACACATCATAGTCAAAAGTACAATCAGAGAATCAGGTACTAGCACAGCTAGTGTCTCATGACCAACTGAAGAGCAACAAAAATAGTCTAAACAATAGATGAAAAGGAAAGAGAGCTCAACAGTGCTCTAAACCAAAGACAAAAACCAAACAAACACTCTAGAAGTCAGCGTCCAGTAGATCATCCTCCTCTGGATCCCAAACTACAAGTGTTCCTCCATCAACATCAACTCTTGTAATTTCCAACAGAGAAGTTAATTCAGAATAAATTCAATCTTGGAAAATGTACAAGTATCTAGTTCTACTTATATGAATGTAGCACAATAAGAGGAAGCATGTTTAGAGTATTTATGTTCTACCTCAGAATCTGTTATCTGTTTCTAAATAAAACGATTACTGGATTTCTGGACACCGCAACTATATCTGTGTTCCTATATGGAATGTCACGGTTACTGTTCTTCTAAAGTTAATTGGAACTCTTCAAATGTGAAATGGAACCAATAAACAGAAGAAGAGCCAATTCAAGTTAGATTGTGTTATCAAAAGTGAAATAACACTCTCCTCCTAGATAATAAAGATGAAACCAGATGAAGTTGTTAGCATCAAATGTGGAATGAAACAACTCATCAGATTCGTACTCAGCAACCCCGAACATCAACGGAGCACAACACGCTTGCTTTGACAAAGGAAAGTGAAAAAATCAAAACATTTGGACTAAGGCTGAACTGAGCCGCCTAACCTTGAACTAAGGCTGAACTTAAACTGCCTTGAGTCCCATTTACCCCTGACTATCTTATTTTCAAGGTATCTAACAACCTAGAGGGGGGTGAATAGGTTTACGTAGGTCTTTTAATAGTCTATAGCTTGTCCTTAATACCTGCAATTAAGAAAAGAAAAACAAACACAGAAAAGCACATAAGTTTTTTATAGTAGTTCCCCAAAATTATGGGTACATCCATTCTTCTCTCACCTTGCTAACTTCCTATTAGTCAAGACACTTCTCCAAACCAATGCTCTAAGGAGCTTACACCTCGGATCCCTCAAGATCTCCCAGTCTCCTCCAAGACTTACACCTCAGACACAAAGGCCTACTCTCAGTGATACAAGTATCACCTACCTCAGGAAATTAAGCCCTACCACTCAGGCTATGGAGGATAGCCCTACCTCAGAGCAAACTTGCTCATACAACTCAGAGAGATACACTCTCATACAGCTCAGACAATACTGCCCTACTACTCAGTGAGTAAAACTCACCTATCTCAGAGAGCAGCACTCTCCTACAGCTCAGGAAAATTTGCCCTATCTCAGACCCCAAGGTCCTACATCTCAGATCCAGAAGGATCCTACAAAAAGAAATAGTTTAATTAACTTTGACAAAGAGAAATTTCTCTGTATTAACTACTAGAGCAGAGAAATTTCTGCTCCAACACTCCTCACAGCAGAGAAAAGATTTGCTGGAGGAACTCAGAAGTTAACTTCTGAACTTACTGTAGAAGACTAAAGATCTGATGATCTTGAGTCTTCAAGCAGCTCACTGAACCTGCTTAAGGATGAAGGTTCTTCTCTCTTCAGAACGGATTCTATTACAGATTACTTAACCTTAAGACCCTAATATCTATTGGGTCCTAGGTGCATGTTAGCATGAAACTGAACATGTCCACTAGTAGAATTTCTGACTAGTTGACTGACCCTAGCTCTGGCCACATTGGGATTGCGCCAACAGTCAATGGCAAAATGTCATATCTTACCACAACACCAACACTCATGTATGTTATATCTTCTCTTATGTGTAGGCCATATGGCTTGGTTAGCAACAGCCTTAATAGGAGGAAGATGTGCTGCAGCCCTTTTCTAATTTCTTTCAGCTAGAATTTAACTGAAAGTAAGTCTTTTGCTGGCTGATTTGGTCTGCCCTGAGTGCTAGCAGCAGCAAGCTTCTTTTCAGAAAGCATGCTTTTGATGGCTTCAGATATGCCCAGATGAGCCCGATTCTTAGACTTGCCCTTAGTCTGAACCTTTGCTGCCAGACTCTAAGCCTTGGCTATAACAACATTCTTGAGTATTGGTGCAGAAGTACCAAAGACAAATGGTCTAGATTGGGCCATTTGAAATTTGTCATTGACAGCCTTGAATACACACACCCTGCTAAAACTTTCGCTATGGCAATGAACATCTTTATTCACTCTAGATGAACAACCCTTCTCCTAGTGACAATAAGAGCTTTCTTGTTCATACTTGTTAGAAGGTATCAGAACTTTTCTAAAAAGAATGGGAGGCTTGGAAGCAATAGGCTGAGGTGGAGCTGGAGCTTTGCCCTTTCTTTTGGAAGGAGCAACTGTTGTGCTCCCCTTGAATCCCAACCCCTTCTTGCCCTTTTGAGAGGATGAGTCTATCAAGGGGAGGACAGTACTTGGCTTAAAATAGCTAACCACTATTCTTTTCTCCTTCTCAAGCTTATCTTCAAGCTCCCCGATGAAACCGTTCTTGAGCATGAGGGAGGCTATCTGGATGTCCAAGAGGGACTTCAGATGGGTTATTTCCCTAGCTTTCTGGTCCATCAGATTAGCTGTTACAGTCTGTTGGGCAACTACAAGCTTAAGAGATGAAATCTCTTTAGTTTGCTTCTTAGACAACTTCTTGTCCGTCTTGAAGACATTCAGAAGTTCTCCATACTTGTCAATCAGTTGATTGGCATCTCCTTCAGATCCAGAATCTTCTTCACCATAGGTTGAAGAGGCTTCTGAGCGAGGACTAGTCTCATATTCAGATAAAGAATTAGAATTAGGTAATGGATGCACCTTGCTTTGACCATGCTGATCCTGACTTCCCTCTTCATCTTTCATTATCATCAGCCCTCTGTAGCTGTGGACATCTTCATCCACCAACGACTCACTGCCTGACAGTGTCAGAGGGGCCATGATTCCTATCCTCATTGGAGGATTGACTTCTCCTGCTGCAACAGCTTCATCTTTAGCAACAACAACAACTAGCCCAATGTAGGCTTCCTCTTCTTCAGACTAAGAAGATGATGAGTTTGTCCAACTCTTTTTCCTTCTTAGCAATGAAAGAATTTTCCTTCTTTCATTTGTGCTGGTGTTGCTTCTTATCCTTTGTCTCCTTCCTATTCTCTGGGCAGTCAGCTATCACATGCCCAGGTTTGCTGCAATAATAGCAAACTACTTTAGAAGAGTTATTTATTATGTTTAGAACCATATCTATTAGTCTTGGACTGATTCTTCCTGTGATGAGTGGAATTGGAAGACCTCTTCTTACAATGCTTCTTATTTATCAGCCTCTGGAGTTGTCTGGAAAAGGCTGCAAAGTCTTCATCAGACATGCTGCACTCTGATGCCTCTGAGTCTGAGCTGTCTGACTCAGCTGGTCTTCTTGGTGGAGAAGGAATCCTCTCCTTGCCCTTCCTTATGCTTTCTGCTCTAAAGACCAAGGACTTTTCCTTGGCCAGGGATTTCCTGGTGGCCTCCTCCTCCTTCCTGGCAGCTAGCTGTATCTCATAGGAGAGAAGCTTCCCAAATAATATTAGAGGAGGAGTGTTAGTAAGTTTAGCCACCTCTCTTATGGTACAGATCTTAGTATCCCAATCTCTAGTGAGAGACCTGAGAAACTTGTCATTTATTTTATAATTATTGAATACCCTTCCATAAGTCTTCAACTCATTTATGATCCCGAAGAATCTTTCATAACAAGCAGTTATGATCTCCTTCAGGTTTTGCCTGAAAGCCTAATACTCTTAGTTGAGCAGAGACTTCCTATAACCCCTTACCTCTTTAGTACCCTCCATATAGATCACAAGGGTGTCCCACATCTCCTTGGAGGTCTGGCAGTGAACTAAGTTCAGAAAAGTTGAGTCAACTACTGCACTAGTAATGATGTTTTGTGCTCTCTTGTCCAAGCTAGCTAAGATGACCTCATCTTTGGTCATTTCAGAGTATGTATTTGGTGTCTGGATGTTGGCATCCAGAGCAGAGACCTTCATAGGAAAGACAGGTCCCTCCCTAACAATTGCAAAGATTCTTGGATCATAGGCTTCCATAAATAGTCTCACCCTCTCTTTCCATATTCCAAAATGCTCATTTCTGTAGATGGGGAGTTTTATGGAACTCAGCTCTCTCTGGCTCTCTCCTGAGCCCATGATAACTTAACTGCAGCTACCTTTGGAGATCACTCAGATTGTTAAATCCTTTTTGATAAACCTCCCTCTGAAACCACTTGACAGATCTTATTTTCAAGGTAGCTAGTAACCTAGAGGGGGGGGGGGGGTAAATATGTTTGTCTAGGTCTTTTAATAGTCTTTTTAATATCTTGTTATTTTCTTTTAGCTTTTAGCTTATGGTGATCTAGATCTTGTCCTTAACACCTGCAATTAAGAAAAAAAAAACAAACACAAAAAATCACACAAGTATTTTATAGTGGCTCCCTAAAATTATGGGTACATCCACTCTCCTCCCACCTTGATAACTTCTTGTTAGTCAAGGCACTTCTCCAAAAAAAATGCTTCAAGGAACTTACACCTCAGATCCCTCAAGATATTTCAGTCTCCTCCAAGACTTACACTTCAGCCACAAAGGCCTACTCTCAGTGATACAAGTATCACCTACCTCAGGCAATTAAGCCCTACCACTCAGGCTATGGAGGATAGCCCTACCTTAGAGCAAACTTGCTCCTACAACTCAAAGAGATACACTCTCCTACAGCTCAGTCAATACTGCCCTACTACTCAGTGAGTAAAACTCACCTACCTCAGAGAGCAGCACTCTCCTACAACTCAGGAAAATTTGCCCTACCTCAGACCCCAAGGTCCTACAGCTCAGATCAAGAAGGATCCTACAAAAAGAAATAGTTTAATTAACTTTGACACAGAGAAATTTCTCTGTGTCAACAACTAGAGCACAAAAATTTCTACTCCAACACTCCTCACAACAGAGAAAAGATTTGCTGGAGGAACTCAGAAGTTAACTTCTGAACTTGCTGCAGAAGGCTAAAGATTTGTTTATCTTGAGTCTTCAAGCAGCTCACTGAACCTGCTTAAGGATGAAAGTTCTTCTTTCTTCAGAACTGATTCTAAATCTGATGTGGCAGATTGGCACTTGCACAACTAACAGAACTTTTCTTACTAGAGAGCTTCAAGCTTTTCACATGCAGCAATGGAGAAGAAGATGAAGACGGCTACTCTCCATTTTGAATATTGTATGCCCGAAAAAGTTATCTTTTTCTTGGCCCTATCTCTTCCTTTTGTAGTTCTCCGATCAACGGCTTTTAGAGATCGATGAGACCCACCTGCAGCTTCCAGCTGTGCCTTGCTTTAATGGAAGAAGACGTACAACAGCTTTACGACAAGTTTTGTCATGTACTGTAGCTTCCCCATACCTAATTTGACCTTAGTTGATTTTGTCAATTTTGCTGACGTTAGTACCTGTGGGCTTAGACAAAATCGAGCATCAGTAGAATATGCATTGAGGGAGTAAGCATCACTCAACGCCAAAATAATTAGACAGATTTACTGTCTCTTAGCATTGAGCGAGTAACTTTCACTCAACTCCAAACTACTTTGAATAAAAATCTGTTTCTAGGCATTGAGTGATTCAACTTCACTCAATGCCATCTTGCTTTATTAGCTTTCTGCTGTTTGGCGTTGAGAGAGTGAGCATCACTCAATGCCAAACTACTTAGACCAAATTCTGCCTCAACTAGGCGTTGACAGCGTTGAGTAAACAACCTCCACTCAACGTGTTTTGGCTTAACCATATTTCTACCTCTTTAGAATCTTAGGCATTGAGAGCGTTGAGTGAGCTTTACTCACTCAACGCTTTCTGTCGTAGCCAATTTTCTGTGTTAAAAAACACTGGGCTTAGACTGTCTTACTTTGAACTGAGTTCGACGAATGGTAAACTGAGCTCGACGAACTTTGAACTCAGTTCGACGAATTCTCAACTGAGCTCGACGAACTCAAAATCTCAAGCTTTGAACTTATCTCGACAAATGGTGAGCTGAGCTCGACGCACTCTAAACTTAGTTCGATGAATTTTGAACATGGTTCAACTAGTTCAACTTACAGTCTTTTTACTATATGACGTTGAATGTGTCTTCATCACTCAACGCCAAAACACTTAGCCATATTTCTCTTTAGTAGTATGACATTGAGTGAGTTGACTTCACTCAACGCCTATGTACTTAGCTGCTTTTCAGCTCAATCCAACTTAGGCTTATTACTACTTTAGCCTGTCTCACAGTATTTTGCTATATAGCGTTGAGTGAGTTGACTTCACTCAACGCCTGTAGACTTAGTCATTTTCTCAGCTTGCCACAATTTAGACTTTGACTGTAGGCTTCACTCATCGCTATAAGTCATCTGGCGTTGAGTGATTTACCTTCACTCAATGCCTGTGGACTTAGACAAATTTCTGTCATCCTACACCTTAGGTAAGTGTTTACCTGACTTAGCCACTTAGGCTTCTTGTCCCATCACAGTCATCTACTGATATGCGTATATCATTGATAAGATTGAATTTCTCAAATCCAAGATATTGTGGGCAATAGATCCAACAATCTTCCCTTATTTGAGAAAGTCAAAACTCTTATACACAAAACCATGCAGCAATAAGCATAATAAAAGAAAACTATATAATTAAGAAGTTATCTATAGTTACTACACTTTCCTGCCTGCATAATGAAACATCACTGCATCTGCCGTCTGCTTCCCCTGAATTGCTGCTACCTCACTTATCTGATCATCTTATCCTTCCCCCTTTTGACTTCAGCAAATAGCTGATAGGATGTACCTGATCATCTGATCATCTTATCACCTGCTCCCCCTCAAATAGGCAGCAGTGAAATGTTGGAATTGTGCTGGACATGCTCCCCCTCAATTTGCGAATCTTCATTTCTTTAAAGTATAATTCCATCTATAAAATGCCAAATAACTTGCAACCAGATGAGGAGTAACTGAAGTTATACTAAGTTTAACATACCCAACTCAAATTTGAAGGTGTTAAACTTGGCTTCATCTAGCGGTTTAGTGAAGATGTCAGCCACTTGCTTGTCTGTTGGAACAAACACAAGGGTGATGTCTTCACATTCCACATGCTCCCTAATGAAATGATATTTAATCTCTATGTGCTTAGTCCTGCTATGGGAGAAAAGATTCTTAGCAATTGAGATTGCACTAGTAGAAACATAGAATAGAGGAGTTCTACTTATCTGGAGGTTGTAGTCTTGAAGCCGATGCTTGATCTACAACAACTACCTGCTGAGATGTATTCAGACTCTACAGTTGATATTGCAATACTGGTTTATTTCTTGCTGCTCCAAGATACCAGTCTCCCTCCCAAGAACTGATAGGTCCCAAATGTGCTCTTCATGTCCTCTTTATAGCCTGCAAAATCTGCATCTGAGTATCCTGTTAGTTCAAACTCCCCATTCCTAGGGTACCATAGGCCAAGATCAGGAGTGCCCTTAAGATACCTCAAAATTATCTTAACTGCAGAGTAGTGAGATTCTTTAGGGAAAGCCTGGTACCTAGCACAAACACATATAACATACATGATGTCTGGCCTACTTGCAGTCAGATATAGAAGGGAGCCAATTATCTCTCTATATAAAGTTTCATCAACAGGTTTCCCTGCTTCATCTTTGCCTACAGGCATACTTGAACCCATGAGAGTTCTCATGGTGGAGGAGTTCTCCATGCCAAATTTCTTTATTAACTCCCTAGTGAACTTAGACTGGGATATGGACAAGCCATCATCAGTCTGTCTTACTTGGAGGCCCAAGAAGAACTTAAGTTCACCCATACTGCTCATCTCAAACTTTCCCTACATAAGTTTAGCAAAATTTTTGTAGAGGTTGTCATCAGTAGATCCAAATATGATGTCATCTATATAGATCTGAACAAGGATGATCTTACCCTTAGATTCTCTTAGGAATAGGGTCTTGTCTATTTTCCCCATTGAGAATTTATTCTCAATGAGGAAACTAGACAATTTCTTATACCATGCTCTAGGGGCTTGCTTCAGCCCATATAGAGCTTTCCTAAGTCTATAAACATAATCAGGTGAGTTAAAAACTACAAAACCTGGAGGCTGCTTAACATAGACTTCTTCTTTTAAGTCACCATTCAAGAAAGATGACTTCACATCCATTTGGTAGACCATGAATCTCTTATGTGTAGCATATACAAGGAACAATCTAATGACCTCCAATCTTGCTACAGGGATAAAGGTTTGATCAAAATTAATCCCTTTTTCTTACATGTATCCCTCAGCTACTAGTTTGGCTTTGTTCTTAACTATAATGTCATTTTCATCAAGCTTGTTTCTGTAGATTCACTTGACTCCAATGACATTATGACCATGAGGTCTGGGAACCAGCTTCCAGACCCTACACCTCTTGAACTGGTTCAGTTCCTCCTGTATAGCTCCAATCCAA
Organism: Platanthera zijinensis; assembly: GCA_039513925.1. Lineage (NCBI taxonomy): Eukaryota > Viridiplantae > Streptophyta > Magnoliopsida > Asparagales > Orchidaceae > Platanthera > Platanthera zijinensis. The sequence goes on from CM077083.1 coordinate 173,900,850, forward strand.
TGTTGGTCTATGTTGGCCTCATCAAACTTCTTGGGCTCCACTTGGGATAGAAAACTTGAATACATGGTTGTGTTCTGACTTCTGCTCCTTGTTATTACTTCATGGCTTGCCTCACCAATGATCTGGTGTGCTGGATGATCTCTCATATGTCTTACTACAGGTGGCAGTCTTCTCTCAGCAACAGGAGCATCATCTTGTTGATCTTCATCCACTAGTATGCCTGGTAGATCTTCTAGAGTATCCATTTCATCTTGGATAACTGGTTATGCTTCCTTGATGGTTAGTTTGTCCATCATCTGTTCTGTACCTACAGTACTATAAGAGGAGCTAGGAAGCCCACTGTTAGTCATGGTATATGCATCAAAGACTACATGAACTGATTCTTCTATAACTTGTCTTTTCAAGTTGTAGATCCTATAAGCTTTGCTATGATTGGTGTACCCAACAAATAATCCATAATTAGATTTGGCAGCAAACTTAGTCACATAGGACTTGCCATTACGAAGTACAAAACACTTAATACCAAAGATTCTGAGATAGCCTAGATTTGGTTTTCTGCCCTTCAAGATCTCATATGGAGTCTTCTTGTGGCTTTTGGTGATAGAGGCCCCGTTGAGGACATGACATGCAGTATTTACTGCCTCAGCCCAAAAATATTTTGGGAGAGATATATCACTCAGTAGAGTTCTACCAGCCTCTATGAGAGTCCTATTTTTTCTCTCAACTATCCCATTTTGCTGGGGTGTTCTAGGAGAAGAGAATTCTTGATGAATCTCTTGCTCTTCACGGAACTTTGTCATACTATCAGACTGGAATTCAGTCCTATGGTCACTTCTGATTTTGATCACAGAATTGCTAAGCTCATTCTGAATTTGCTTGACAAATCTCATGAAGACATCAAGGGTTTCATCTTTTTTCTTAAGAAAGAACACCCAGGTAAAGTAGGAATAGTCATCAACTGCCACAAGGGTGTAGGCTTTCCTACTAAGACTGTGAACTAGCATAGGACCAAATAGGTCCATGTGCAAGAGGTATAAGCACCTCACAGAGTCTTTGGTCCTAATGCCCTTGAAGGAGACTTTTGTCTGCTTACTCTTTTGACAAGGTGAGCAAATGCCCTCCTTGGAGCATGTGCGAACAGACAAGTAGAAACCAAAAATTGAAATAACAGAAATTTTTATTATCCAAAAAAGTAAGTATTATAAAGGTATGACCTCCATTTTATAGAATGGAGGAGATGGGAGAGATTACAAATAGGTAATGTGGGACTAAATAATTATAGGTATAAGCAGTTTAACAAAAAACAAGCCGAGCAGGCCGCACGGTTAGACGAATAGGCTAACCTCCCGGCAACCACCAAAAGGAGAGAACAAGCCGCCATAGGAGACCGCCAGACCGCCCGGTCTCCAAGTCGCCTGAGAAAAACTGGCAAACCGCTCGGACACCAAACATCAATAGTCCAACTACCAACCTGTTGGAGAGAAACCGCCAGACCGCGCGGTCCCTAATCTGCTAGAGTCAAACCGCCCGGTATCCATACTACAACACTCCCCCTCAAGCTGGAGCATATATATCGATCTTGCCCAGCTTATCGCAAATGTGAAGAAAGGAGGCGGACACCGGCTTGGTGAAGATATCAGCCAACTCTTTATCGGAGGTGACGAACGGAGTACAAATTTGTTCCTCCAAATCTCTTCCCGAATAAAGTGGTAGTCGACTTTAATGTGCTTTGTTCTCTCATGGAAGAACAGATTTTTGGAGATGTATATAACCGCTTTCTTATCATAAAAATAGGTAGAGGATGGTTGTAGACCTCTCCAAAGTCAAGCATGAGAGCCCGTAACCACTTTAACTCACATGTGGTCGACGTCATACTTCAATATTCTACTTCTGCACTGGACCTGGAGATGATAGACTGTTTCTTGCTCTTCTAGCTCACAAGGTTTCCCCCCACAAAGGTGCAAAAGCCCGATGTTGACTTGTGGTCCCCTTTGTCATTAGCATATCTCGAATCTGAGTACGCTTCAACCCTAAAATGATCATTCTTCTAAAAGAGTAGTCCTTTCCCAGGCGCTAATTTAACATACTCTTATCCTTAGGGAAGACTGTAGATGACACTCCCCGGGAGCTTGCATTAATTGGATAACCTTGCCTACAACATAGGAGATGTCGGGTCTGGTCACCGTGAGATAGATGAGTTTACCAACCAGTCGTTTGTATCTCGTAACATCTGAAAGAGGAGGACAGTCATTGTTGGGTATTGTATCCACACTCACCTAGATTTGCATGAAGTCACCCATGAACTAAGTTGAATCCAGTTGTATTTGATATTTCTCTTTAGCCATATGCTTGCAGGTGTACACTTTAAGTATAGACCAATGTCAGTCTGCAATGGGTCATCAAACACAGGACTTCACAGTTTAATCCCTCACTGTGTAATCCAAGGTGTTGACTCATGTGTAGCCTCTCTATTGGAATATACTTAACCTCAAATCACTTGGAGAAAAGGACAAAAGCTGAAGCTGAAGAAGTTTTATTTGAAAATATTTTTCTGTAACTTAGAATTTTTGCTAAGTCATTTTTGCTCGAGAAGTACAATAGTGCTCGAGTAAATTACAACTCTAGGTCTCGAGAAGTTTTTAAAGTGCTCGAGAAAAAGCTCAGCTTACTCGAGAACTTTTTCTTTCAAATCTGGCTGTCATTAATGCTCGAGAGAAAGTTTTCCTTTCTCGAGAAAATGACTTTGCTGCTCGAGAACTAGAATGCTGTGCAAAAATATTTCTAAGGAAAAGTACTCGAGAAATATAACTCTTCTTCTAAAAAGAAAAAATCTACCTTTCTCGAGAACTATTTCTCTGTTGTTATTTTTCTAAGTTCCTGTGCTCGAGAACAGCTTTAGCTTCTCGAGTACTTTCCTCCAGATTTTCCTCTATGTTCAAGTGCTCGAGAAATAATCCATTTGCTCGAGTACTCTAGTCTTCAGGATTTTGATTAAGTCTTTGTGCTCGAGAAGTTTCAAGTTCTCGAATACTTTCTTTCCAGTACTCGAGCAAGTTTACTGTGTGCTCGAGTAATCCAGATATACTTTTTCTTCTAAGTATAAGTGCTCGAGTAGTACAATTAGTGCTCGAGAAAGTTATTTTTGACAGTATATTTTTCTAAGTCTCAGATCTCGAGACAATCATTTCTATTCTCGAGAACTCCTTGATTCAGTGCTCGAGAACAACCTTCAGTTCTCGAGTACTTCTGACTTAAACTTTTTCTAATTCTGAAATTGTCAAAATCGTTGACCCTCTATTCGTTCTATTTTTCCAATCCTTAATCTGTCATCATCTAATTGGCCCACGTGGCATTACTTTCAATACGATTTGATTTCTGACCGATTAGGCTCCCTATAAAAGGTCTAATCAGTCTCTCTTTTCATTAAGAAGAACTTTTTATCATCGTTTATCTTTTCTCTCTCTTCAAAAACGTGAAACGAAAAAGGGCCGAAAAACCCTAAGTTCTCGATTCGTCTTCCCGGTCGCCGCCGCTCACTGTTTCCATCTGGAAGGCCGCCGACGAAGAAAGATCGATGAAGTGACACATAGAATCGAGATCGACCTCGACTTCTCTCGAATCTCTTGATTCCGTGTGTTCCGAAGAACCAGATCTCAAGATCGACGACAGTATCTTCTCCGACTGATTCCTGACAGAGCCGCCATTGTTGAAGGAAGAAGAGACGTCAAGATTTTCTAGATCTGTCACAGTTTTATCATTTTCTGTAAATCTTTATTCTGTAGGAGATTCTTCTCCGAGTTGTAGGAGTTTTACCTCCGAGTATTTGTTGTAGGAAGATTGTGCTTCCGAGTGTAGATCCGGGTTGGATCGAGTTGTAAGATTTCTTAAATCTGAGATAAGTGGAGTAGCCGAGTCTAGTGCGTTACTAGATCGGTGAGAGGGAAAGTGGAGTACCCAAGATCGGGGAACCACTATAAATCTTGTGTCGTCTGTGCTTGTGTTCTTTTTGTGTGTGCTGCGATTAGTTTTATTTTATTCCGCAAAAGACGTCGCAATCACCTATTCACCCCCCTCTAGGTGATAATTTAGACAACTAGTCAACTTTCAATTGGTATCAGAGGGTCGTTGATCATATAAAGGTTAACACCTTGATCAGATCTGCCCTAAGTTGTCTAAGAAGTTAGCCAAGCATGGATAAGGCAAAAGATTTTGCAAAGCTTCCACTGTGCACCAAGACAAACTTTCCCATGTGGAAAGAAAGAATTAAATTCTTTATGGAAGCTGTGGATCCAAGGATCTTTATGATAGTTGAAGAAGGTCCCTATATTCCCATGATAACCTCCACAATAGATCCTACTCTAAAGGTACCAAAGAAACTGATGGATCTTGACAAAGATGAGATTGCACTTGTCTCGTTGGACAAGAAAGCTAAAAACATCATAGCAAGTGCAGTTGATGACTCTATGCTACTGAATCTGATACATTGCCAAAGTGCTAAGGAAATGTGGCAGTGTCTGTTAGTCCTGATGGAAGGCACTGAAGAAGTAAGGGATGACAGAAGATCCCTTCTGAATCAAAAATATGAAGCCTTCAGACAAGGACCAAAGGATTCAATCACAGATACTTTTGAGAACTTCAGCAAAATTGTTAATGGTCTGAAGGGGTATGGCAGGAAGTTCACTAATGGTGACCTGAATGACAAATTCCTCAGATCCCTGACGAAAGAGTGGGATACCAAAGTATGTGCCATTCGGGAGTTTGGCAGACTAGCAGAGACTGACCCACAGAATCTCTTCGGAAAGCTGATGTCTTATGAGATGCAAATAAATACAAGAAAAGCCGAAGAAGAGAAGAGCAGATCCTCTTCAAAGGATAAGACTGTTGCCTTGAAGGCAGAAAGCACAAAAAAGGTCAAAGCTCAATCATCTACTCCTGCTCAGGAAACAATTGAGAGTGAAGAAAGTTCAGAGCCCAGTTCATCAGGCTCAGAGTTGTCTGAAGGAGAGTTCTCTCTCTTATCAAGACAGTTCAAGAAGTTTCTGAACAAAAAGAAGAATTGGAGAGGCAAGGATGCCTCACATAGACGATCACATTATGAAAGTGATCGAAGAAAGAAAGGCTCAAGCAGCCATGACAGGTATGTTCCTAAACAGAACAAACATGTTTCATCTGACATAGTTTGCTATTGTTGCAACAAGCCAGGTCATATGATTGCTGAATGCCCTCATAAGAAAAGAGAAGGAGGAAAGAAGGAAAGCAAGAAACCCTTTCACCAAAAGAAGAATGAAAGGAGCTTCGTGGCTAAGAAAACAAAGACCCTCAGCGACTCAGACTCCTCGGAGTCAAGTGAGGAAGAAGAAGCATATTTTGGGCTGATGGCTCAAACTGATGAGGAGACAGAACCCCAGTACACTGGGAAGGTAAACTCTCACACACCTCTTTCTGAATCTGAGAGTTCTGAATATGAGAATGAGGACAGCTCTTATGACGATGAGTCTGAACTCATGGTTCAGTACAGAGAGCTGATCAAGGCCTACGACAAATGTCGAAAGGTCGTGAAAGCTCAAGCCAAAGAGATTAAGTCTCTTAAGGCAAGTGAAAGCTCTTTGAGAGAAGAAGTTCTTGAGATGGAATCACTCAAAGGTAAGCTTAACTCTGCCATAAAAGAATTGAATGAGACACTTAGTCTCGTCAGTCTGAAAGAAAAAGTCATTGAGAAACTGGAAGAGCAGTTTGACGCTGAGAAGAAGCTTGTTGAGAGCTTCTCCAAGCCTAAGACAGTTCTTCCACTGATTGCTGAATTTTCAGCACAGACTGATGGTGCTGGACTAGGCCATGTAGCCTCTTCTAGTAAGACTTCTAGAAGGAATAAGACTCAACGAAAGAATAAGGCAGCCAAGAAAGCCTTAGCCAAAGAAAAAGGGAAAGCCCCTCAAGAACAGACTATCTTTAATAAGGTAATCTACCCGACAAACAAGTTTGATCTTGAGTCCTCCTATGGACACTGGTCTAGGCCTACTTATGTAGAGCCAAAGTCTAGATACCAAGGATGGGCACGTCCTAGAAACTTTGGCGAAAGTGTTTTTAAAGCACCTTATGAAGAAATCAGTCTTCAGAGCTATGGTCCATATAATCATGGTCATAACTTTAAGAGAGCACCGAAAGTGAAAGAAGTTGAAGTCTTGTCCACCAAAGAGAGGAAAGCATGTTCATGTCATCAACATGAAGCATCCACCTCCAGTGCAGCTCCTCCTGCTAGACCTCATGTCAAGATGGTCAAGCAAGAGAAGAATGGACAAAGATACAATAGATTTCATTGTTGGTGTTGTGGCAAGATTGGTCACTTCGCCATCGATTGTTGGTTCAACAAAAGTGTTTATGCTGCCCTAAGAGTTATCAATGTGAGAAAGACCGCTCACGATGCTAACATCGGTAGGGGGAGCAATCTAACAAGAGACCAAGGACCCAAACAAATTTGGGTTCCTAAGGAAAAATGATTTTGTGTTTGCAGGTATGTCCAAAGGCCAATAGAACGCCAATATGGTACTTGGACAGTGGATGTTCTCGGCACATGACCGGAACAAAAAGTTTACTTCAAAATTACTCTCCAATCGAGAACGGACCAAAGGTCATCTTTGGAGGCTCCGACCGGGGAGTTACAAAAGGATATGGTACAATTTCTAACGGTAGCGTATCCTTCTCGGATGTTGCTTATGTTGAGGGATTAGAACATAATCTCATAAGCATAAGTCAATTATGCGACAAAGGATACGTTGTTGAGTTTCATGCCAACAAGTGTTTGATAAAAGCGGTTGATAAACAAGAAACCATTTTATCCGGCACTCGTAGCAGAAACATATTTTGTCTTAATTTTATTTGCTTGGATTCCTCTACCCCAGTATGTCTTCTTGCTAAAGATAGTGCATCTCTTAGTGACCAATGGCACAAGAGATTAGCACATATTAATTTCAAAACCATTCATAAATTGTTTTCGAAGAATTTGGTGCGTGATGCTCCAAATGTTAAGTGCGAAAAGGAAAGACCTTGTCACGCATGCATTAAAGGCAAGCAAACAAGGGCTACTTTTAAAAGCATTATTGGCAAAGATTCGGACAGGTGTTTACACCTTCTTCATATGGACTTGTTTGGTCCACTGCAAGTTAGAAGTTTAGGAGGTAAGGATTATACGTTGGTTATTGTTGATGATTACTCGCGCTTTGCGTGGGTGTTCTTTTTGAAACACAAGTCGGATACCTTTGATATTTTCACTAATTTTGTCAGGCAAATACAGAATGAGTACAACTGCTCCATTGTCAAAATCAGAAGTGACAATGGAACGGAATTCAAATCTGGGGCCATGACGGAATTTTGTGAAAGCCTTGGTATCCTTCATGAGTTTTCCTCTCCTCGGACTCCACAACAAAATGGAGTAGCTGAGAGAAGAAACAGAACACTCATAGAGGCTTGCAGGACTATGTTGAGTGATGCTTCACTACCGGAATATTTCTGGGCTGAAGCCGTCAACACTGCATGTCACGTGCAAAATCGAGCACTCATAAACAAGAACCATGATAAGACTCCTTATGAACTTTTAAAAGGCAGGAAGCCAACAATATCTTACTTTAGAATCTTTGGTTGTAAGTGCTTTGTACTTAACAACGGCAAGTATCATACCACTAAGTTTAGCGAAAAGAGTTTTGAAGGCATTTTCGTAGGCTATAGTAGCCAAAGTAAAGCATATAGGATCTTTAACAAGAAATCCTTGGTGGTAGAAGAATCAATTCATGTTATTTTTGATGAGACGAGTTTGTTGCAAAGCAACTCGTCTAGTGTGTTACTTGAAGCTGCAGGTTCCAAGATAAATGAAATAAAGTTGGAGGAACCAAGTGAAGAGAAGGGTGATACCTTCATCGAGATCACTTCTCCAACTACAATTGAGAATGAAGATCAGGATATTGAAGCAGTTCAAAGAAATGAAGTCACTCCAGATGCTGAAGATGTTCCAGATGCTAGGACATTAGAGCTCAGACACTTGAAGGATCATCCAATAGAACAGATCATTGGAAATCCTCGAGACGGTGTCAGAACTCGTAGAGGTACCACTAATGAAAATTTATATTTAAGTTTTCTATCTCAGGTGGAACCAAAGAAGTTTGAGGAAGCAAACTGCGACGCATCATGGATACTAGCCATGGAAGAGGAGCTGAACCAATTCAAACGGTGTGAAGTTTGGAAGCTTGTATCAAGACCCAAAGATAAGAACGTTATAGGAACCAAGTGGGTGTATCGGAACAAGCTAGATGAAGATGGTACAATAATAAAGAACAAGGCGCGTCTCGTCGCCAAAGGATACCGACAAGAAGAAGGAATAGACTTCGATCAAACATATGCTCCAGTGGCAAGATTGGAGGCAATAAGGTTATTTCTAGCATATGCTGCATTAAAAGGTTTCACCGTCTATCAAATGGACGTGAAGTCTGCCTTCCTTAATGGAAACATAAAGGAAGAAGTATATGTAGAACAACCTCCAGGTTTTGTTGATCCAAACTCTCCTAACCATGTCTACTTTCTATTTAAAGCACTGTATGGTCTCAAGCAAGCTCCCCGAGCTTGGTATGAGACATTGTCTACTTTTCTTCTTGAGAACAAGTTCACAAGAGGAAAGATAGACAAGACATTATTTCTTAGGGAAATAAAAGGCAAGATTTTGCTAGTGCAAATCTATGTCGATGACATTATTTTTGGCTCAACTGACGACAACCTTTGCAAAAAGTTTTCTAAACTAATGCAAGGGAAGTTTGAAATGAGCAGTATGGGTGAGTTGAAGTATTTCTTGGGACTCCAAGTGAAACAATCTGAGGATGGAATTTTCATATCTCAGACGAAGTTCACAAAGGAGTTGATTAAGAAATTTGGATTGGAGAACGCATCTACAATGAAAACTCCAATGGCCTCAGCTATGTCTCTGGATAAGGATGAGAAAGGGAAACCTTTTGATGAAACCAAATACAGAAGCATAATTGGGTCACTACTCTACCTTACTGCTAGTAGGCCAGACATAATGTTCTCAACATGTGTATGTGCTAGATTTCAGGTGAACAGTAAGGAATCTCATTACGCTGCTGCAAAGCGAATTTTGAGATACCTTAAAGGTACACCAAATCTTGGCTTATGGTACCCAAGAAGTAATGACAATGAACTGATTGGCTATTCAGATGCAGATTTTGCAGGTAGCAAGGATGATAGGAAGAGCACCTCAGGAACATGTCAATTCCTAGGAAGAAGGCTTATTTCCTGGAGTAGTAAGAAGCAGAATTGTGTCGCAATCTCAACAGCCGAGTCAGAGTACATCTCTGCAGGCAGTTGTTGTGCACAACTGCTTTGGATCAAAAATCAGCTTGAAGATTACAACCTGAAGTTTGAAGACATTCCTCTGATGTGTGATTCATCAAGTGCAATTGCCATTGCCAACAATCCAGTGTCACACAGCAGAACAAAACATATAGAGTTGAGATATCATTTTATACGGGAGCATGTGGAGCGAGGAGATATCAACCTTCAATATGTTCCAACAGATAGACAAGTTGCAGACATTTTCACAAAGCCACTGGATGAGGCCAAGTTCTCTTTCTTCAAGACAGAACTTGGGATGCTCAACAAAGAGGACTAAGGAAAAAGTCAACTTTCAACTTTTCAGAATTTCAGAAAAAAAAAAATAAAGCTAAGTAATTCTTTCTCGGGAACTTTACTTTTGCTCGAGAACGATGCTCGAGAACTGTCTACTTCTCGAGCAAGCTTCTCGAAATCTCTTTATTCTGCTCGAGAAAACTTCTCGAGAACTTCCGGTTACGAAAATTCCTAACCCTAATTTCCCGAGTACAGTTTTTGTTAGCTTTTATTATTTTTCGAAATGCCTAGTAGCAGTCCAGATCATTTCTGCCGCTCTTTTACAATATGTATATAAATAGTCAGATTAAAATCGTTAAATCCACTAATCCCAAAATCCCCAAATTTCTTGAGACCCTTCGCCTTCCGCCGGTGCCGTGAAAACCAGGAAAACCCCACAGTTTTTCTCCGTTTTTCTTCAATGGCTTCATCTTCTTCCATCGCCAAGCTCGGAATCGGCAGTGAACTCCTTCGAGATGGCATTGCAGACATATCCCCAGACTTTCAGAACCTCTTGAGCCTCCTGGATATAGCCGGCCTCACTTTTGTCCTAGAACAGAAGTGTCGTCTCCTTCTTCCTCAGGTTCATGAATTCTACCAGAATTTGACAGTCAGCACCAGTGGTCATGTTCTCCGATCTACCGTTTCTGGCATCAAGGTCAAACTCACCGCCTCCATCATCAATCAGTTGCTTCATCTACCTCCAGTCACAGAACCAGAAGACCTAACCCATGCAGACTATGACCGTGCCTATTCCTTCTGTGGAATCGCCGGCATACCCTCTGGTATTCGACGCCCCCAGCTGAACCCAGAGAGCAAATTCCTTCTGGACATCGTCGGCAAATGCCTTCTCTGTGCTACTGGATCAATCAAACATGCTACAGGAGAGATGTTTGATGTGATGACCTCCATAATCTGCAGGAAGCAATATCCTTTTGGCAGACTGATTCTTGATCACATCAGGTCCAGTCTCAAGAAACCTGGATTTGCCAGAATTATAACCCTTCTACTCAGTAAACTTGACCCAGCAGTGTTCTCAATGTCCAAAGGCAGTGTTCTGCACTACATGAAGAGGCTCACAGTGGACTCCATTAACAGATGGGAGTTGAAATTGCAGAATACCACCCAGGCCACCAGGGCTCAAGAACAAGTTCAGGAAGAGGTTGTCAGGACTCCACCTCCCTCTCCTCATCCAGCAATTGAGGGGGAGCCTGCACAACCTTCCCCAGCTCCAAAAATTCCCCCAGTTCCTGCTACAACAGTTGTGGTAAAGGATGTTCCAGAGTACAGGATTCCATCCCCCCCTCCAAACCCAGAGATTGTCATCCAGGATGCTTCTCTTGAGGGGGAGCCTGCCTCCATGGATATAGATCTGACTGCCACTTCAGAACAAATTGATGCAATGATCACTGAACTCACTTCTGAGCACCCCAGTTTAGCATCAACAGCTCCAGACTCAGTTCCAGATTCTGCTCCAGCCACTGCTCAGGACCCAGCTCCACTTGAACCAGTTCCAGAACTGCCTAAGAAACATGCTTCTCCAGAACCAGTTCAGCCCTCCAGTTCACTTCCCCCATCACCTTCTCACCCAGCTGATACCCAAGGACAGCAAGCTGCTGCTTCCTCCACAACCACTCCCTCTTCTTTTGAGCCAATGACTGACATCCCAGAAACTGATGAGGATGTTCAGGAGGCAGAGTCCAGGATTCCTCAAAGGCCACACTACTCCATCCCAACTTTCCTTCCTTCAGGAAATGAAGAAGATGACAACATCCCTCTGAGAAGACAGCCATCCACTTCTACTGTTGTAATTGAAGAGATCACCCCCAACCCCTCCAATGCACCTTCTCCACCTGCTGCTGCTCAACCACCTCCATCCAGTCTTGCTCCTGCAAGTGCTCCTGCTGCTACTGATTCCATCATAACACTGTTAACACAGTTGTTTGCTGAACAGAAAACCTACATAGACACTGCTGTCAAGAAGGTTCAAGACCAGGTGACTGCACTTGAGAAGGCCATGCACAAAGGCTTTGCTGAAATCCAGGTGAACACAGATACCCTGAAAGAAGCATTTCACAAAGGAGGATTGGCCTTGGATCATACTATAACAAGTATTGGCCACCTCATGGATCAATCAGTTGTGTTGGCTAATAATCAGATTCAGTTGGATAAAAGGACAGATGCCAAGTTCTTTGAGCTGACAGATGAGGTTGGCACCTTTAAGGAAGATGCTATTGAAACCCTTACTGCAGAAGTCAGAAAGGGGGAGGAGATTTTCAAGACTATCTCAGCTAAACATACTGAATCCATCTTGACCAGAATTACCAATGCCAGCCTTGAAACCCAAGCTGACATAGAAGCCAAAGTCATCAAGGCTCAGGATGCATTCCACACCTCCCTGAAAGAAAATGTGCTAAAACATATTGACTCTGTCAAGTTTCATGCCTTTGATACCTCTGTCTGGATGCACAACAATATATTCTCTGACCATCAGATTGACCCCAACTCAATTCCCTATCATCTGAACCCAGTTGCAGTCAGAGCAGCCCTTGCTGAAAGCACTCAAGCCTCTGCTGCCCAAGCTGCTGCAGATGCACTGGCTGCTGTCCAAGCTGAAGAAGATGCTGCTGCTGCTGCTGCCCTTGCTCAGAATGCCTTCTCTCCATACATTGAACTTCAAGAAACTTTCATGCCAACTGGAGAGGTGTGGGAAGATCTACCTAACCAGCCACCTAATATCCAAACAAAGAAAAGGAAATATGGGGAAGGGCCCTCTGCAAGGAGATCTGCACCTGAACATGATCAAGGCTACAGAAGACATCAGGATGAACCAAGGCAGTATCCAGTACACTCTGAAGTCTGGAGCCCCACCTCCAGGACTTTAATCCTTGAAACTCTGAAGCTGGTAACTCAATTCAGTGAAAGACAACAAGAATTCTACAGCCATGAGGAATGGAGAAAGTATGACAAGAACTGCATTCAGAGGAGGCTGCATGAGTCTAAGTATGGATTTAACAATGCTGCAGCTCCTCCTAAACCTGAAAAGTACTTTCCCAAGCCCTTCAGCTACTTTGAGAGACAAGAGCAGAAGAGATGGCAAGAGGGTGAAAGACCAAAGAGACAGGCTGATGGCAAGAAGAAGTAACCTGCACTCTATTTCATAACAGCCTTTGTAACTTTGGGAATAGTGGGATTTAAAAACATTAATCTGAAAAATCTGATTACTTATATACCTATATGTTTCTGATTGTGCTGTGATTCATTTCTGTTATTCCTGCTCTAGGTTATTTTGATTATGTCACATATGTCTTGCTTACTTGTTGTTATGTATTATTTGTTAAGGGATTCAGCTTAGTGTATAGGGTTCTGATTTCTGCAAATAGGGGGAGATTGTTGGGTATTGTATCCACACTCACCTAGATTTGCATGAAGTCACCCATGAACTAAGTTGAATCCAGTTGTATTTGATATTTCTCTTTAGCCATATGCTTGCAGGTGTACACTTTAAGTATAGACCAATGTCAGTCTGCAATGGGTCATCAAACACAGGACTTCACAGTGTAATCCCTCACTGTGTAATCCAAGGTGTTGACTCATGTGTAGCCTCTCTATTGGAATATACTTAACCACAAATCACTTGGAGAAAAGGACAAAAGCTGAAGCTGAAGAAGTTTTATTTGAAAATATTTTTCTGTAACTTAGAATTTTTGCTAAGTCATTTTTGCTCGAGAAGTACAATAGTGCTCGAGTAAATTACAACTCTAGGTCTCGAGAAGTTTTTAAAGTGCTCGAGAAAAAGCTCAGCTTACTCGAGAACTTTTTCTTTCAAATCTGGCTGTCATTAATGCTCGAGAGAAAGTTTTCCTTTCTCGAGAAAATGACTTTGCTGCTCGAGAACTAGAATGCTGTGCAAAAATATTTCTAAGGAAAAGTACTCGAGAAATATAACTCTTCTTCTAAAAAGAAAAAATCTACCTTTCTCGAGAACTATTTCTCTGTTGTTATTTTTCTAAGTTCCTGTGCTCGAGAACAGCTTTAGCTTCTCGAGTACTTTCCTCCAGATTTTCCTCTATGTTCAAGTGCTCGAGAAATAATCCATTTGCTCGAGTACTCTAGTCTTCAGGATTTTGATTAAGTCTTTGTGCTCGAGAAGTTTCAAGTTCTCGAATACTTTCTTTCCAGTACTCGAGCAAGTTTACTGTGTGCTCGAGTAATCCAGATATACTTTTTCTTCTAAGTATAAGTGCTCGAGTAGTACAATTAGTGCTCGAGAAAGTTATTTTTGACAGTATATTTTTCTAAGTCTCAGATCTCGAGACAATCATTTCTATTCTCGAGAACTCCTTGATTCAGTGCTCGAGAACAACCTTCAGTTCTCGAGTACTTCTGACTTAAACTTTTTCTAATTCTGAAATTGTCAAAATCGTTGACCCTCTATTCGTTCTATTTTTCCAATCCTTAATCTGTCATCATCTAATTGGCCCACGTGGCATTACTTTCAATACGATTTGATTTCTGACCGATTAGGCTCCCTATAAAAGGTCTAATCAGTCTCTCTTTTCATTAAGAAGAACTTTTTATCATCGTTTATCTTTTCTCTCTCTTCAAAAACGTGAAACGAAAAAGGGCCGAAAAACCCTAAGTTCTCGATTCGTCTTCCCGGTCGCCGCCGCTCACTGTTTCCATCTGGAAGGCCGCCGACGAAGAAAGATCGACGAAGTGACACATAGAATCGAGATCGACCTCGACTTCTCTCGAATCTCTTGATTCCGTGTGTTCCGAAGAACCAGATCTCAAGATCGACGACAGTATCTTCTCCGACTGATTCCTGACAGAGCCGCCATTGTTGAAGGAAGAAGAGACGTCAAGATTTTCTAGATCTGTCACAGTTTTATCATTTTCTGTAAATCTTTATTCTGTAGGAGATTCTTCTCCGAGTTGTAGGAGTTTTACCTCCGAGTATTTGTTGTAGGAAGATTGTGCTTCCGAGTGTAGATCCGGGTTGGATCGAGTTGTAAGATTTCTTAAATCTGAGATAAGTGGAGTAGCCGAGTCTAGTGCGTTACTAGATCGGTGAGAGGGAAAGTGGAGTACCCAAGATCGGGGAACCACTATAAATCTTGTGTCGTCTGTGCTTGTGTTCTTTTTGTGTGTGCTGCGATTAGTTTTATTTTATTCCGCAAAAGACGTCGCAATCACCTATTCACCCCCCTCTAGGTGATAATTTAGACAACTAGTCAACTTTCAGTCATCCGTCCAAGTTTTATCTTCTCTAGTCTCCATGGGGCATCAGGCAGGTTTAGCCCAAGTCAACCCTGCCTCCTTTAGCAAATCAAGAGCATACTTGCGTTGGGAGAGGACTAAGGAATTGGGCTTCCAAGATATTTCTATCCCCGGAAAGTATTTTGGAGAGCCCATATCCTTTGTGACCAGGTGTTGACGAAGATGCTTCTTTGTCAAGGCTATATAAGTCTGGTCATCTCCAGTGAGAAGAATATCATCCACATATACCGCAAGAACCACCAGACCCAGGGAGGTTTTGCGAATGAATAAAGAGTGATCGACAGAACTTCTTGTAAAACCTACGACCGCCACAATCTCGCAAAACTTATCAAACCAAGCCCGAGGGCTTTGCTTTAGGCCATAGATAACCTTCTTGAGTCTGCATACCTGTGTCTCCCCCTGAGCAACATACCCTTGAGGTTGCTCTATGTAGACATCCTCCTGAAGATCTCCATATAGAAAAGCATTCTTGATATCTAGTTGGGAAATGAGCTAATCCCTGTTGACAGCCACAGAGAGGAGGACCCTGATAGTACTGAGATGAGCAACTGGAGTGAAGGTGTCAAAATAATCAACACCATAAGTCTGGGTAAAGCCTTTGGTAATAAGGAGGGCATTGTAATGATCCACACTACTGTCCAGACTGAACTTCACCACAAAGACCCAGCGACAGCCAACAACATCTGTGCCGAAGGGAGGAGGAACAAGGGTCCACGTACCCTGTTCAGTGAGAGTAGAAATCTCCTCATCCATGGCAGCCTTCCAATAAAGAACAGTAAGAGCCTCTTGGTAGGAACAGGGGGTGGCAATGGCAGAGATAGCAAGTGCAAAAGCCCTGCGAAAAAGGGTAAGACGATCATAGGAAACAACAACAACAAGCGAGTGCTAGGTACACGCCCGCACCCCTTTGCGAAGAGCAATGGGAATATCCAGGTTAGCGGGTTCCTCAGCGTCCGAAGCATCTCTGGCGAAGAGAGCTGACCTAGGAGTAAAGAGTGACAGCGGCGAAGAAGAGGGAGATGGCGGAGGTAAAGAGAGTGGAGGAGACGATGGAGATGGTGGAGGTGGAAAAACCTCGGTAGGGGTCGAAGGGTTGGAGGGAACAATAGGAGAATTAGAAGCCGCAGGAAGAAGAGAGGAGTCGTTCGATAAATAGGAAGCATTCTCAAAGAAGGTTACGTCGGCGGAGACAAACTGCTTGCGAAGAATGGGGTCAAAATAACAATAACTTTTCCGAGTGGCAGAGTACCCTAGAAAAATACATTTGGTGGAGCGAGGGGAGAGTTTGTCACGGATGGCGGAGGGAGGGTACACAAAAGCTGTGAACCCAAAGATACGTAGAGGGAGAAAAAAGGATCCTTGCCTGGATAAAGAATGGAGAATGGGGTTTGACCGTGGAGAACCGTGGAGGGAATGCGATTGATGAGATGGCAGGAAATGAGAACTGTATATCCACAATATGAGCGAGGGACATGCATATGCGTCATCAAAGTGCGAGCGACATCAATGAGGTGACGGTTTTTGCATTCTGCCACTCCATTTTATTGTGAGGTATAGACACAACTAGTTTGATGAACAATCCCATGTTGCATATAGAAAGATGAAAAAGCTTAACTAATATACTCCTTAGCATTATCAGAGTGAAAGATTTTAATTGAAACACCAAACTAATTTTGAATTAAATGATAAAAAGATGTCCATACATTGAATAATTCAGAGTGATCTAGTAAGAGATACACCCAAGTACATCTAGAAAAGTCATCAATAAAGGTAACAAAATAAGAACTACCCCGACCAACTGTGAGGGTAGGAGCATGACCCCAGACATCAGAGTAAATGAGATCAAACGGACGGATAGAGCCACGACCTTGCTTCGGCGGGAAGGAGGAACAGTGATGCTTGCCAAGCTGACAGGCATCGCAGTTTAGAGGAGAACTGTGCAGAGGGATGTGGGGTAGAAGTTGAAGAAGAAGCCGTTGAGGAGGATGACCAAGGTGGAGATACCACTGTAGAAGATCTATAGAGGAGGAGGAGAAGGATGATAGAGCGGAAATGTTATCGAGGAAGTAGAGACCGCCGCTCTCAGTCCCAGTAGCAATCGTCCATTGGGAGCTCGGATCCTGAAAAGAACAAGAAGTTGGATTGAATATGACGGAGCATTGAAGTTGCTTGCATAAAGAGATAACCGACAGTAAATTGCACAGAAACTTGGGCACATAGAGAGTGTCCGCCAATCTAAGAAACAGAGTGACATGAACCACTCCCGTCCCATGGACCGGGGAGAGAGAGCCATCTGCAACGAGGACTCGGCGCAATCGATCATGTGTTTCTAGGAGAGAAAAGCACTGAGGATTTCCAGTCATGTGATTAGTCGCACCGGAGTCTATTAGCCATTTACCTTGAGTAATCACAAGGGCACTACCTGATGACGTGACCATCGAGGCGAATCATTTTGAGGAGGAGGTCGAAGAGTCACAAGAGGGGGCGAAGATGTGGATGTTTCATCCAGCAATGATCCACGGTATGCCCGGTGTGGCCACAGTGAGAGCAGAGGAAGCGGTAAGGGACACACCCGTCAGACTTGTGGTTGCGGATACCAGAGCCACTCCATTGAGTCTAGTGATCAAAGTGGTCTGGTGGAGAAGGAGAGGACAGAAGAGGACGCTAAAGTAGAGAGGTAACTGCGGCATTGCGTGCAGTAGTGGCATCCAAGGTGGGAGAGTCCGCCTCGCCCAGAATTTGCAGGTGGATCATGTCATAGGACTCAGGAAGTCACATAAGATAGCACACAACTAGAAGCTCCTGAAAGTGCTTGTACTACTCGGCCAAATCAGCAGAGAAGGGACGATTCAGAAGAATCTCAGCCCCGAGAGCCTGAACCTGTTGATAAGCAGCAACCGGAGACATGGAAGGACATACAAAGAGGTCCGTATATAGAGTATAGATGCGGGACGTCTGAGCCCCCTTTGAGTACAAAGCAGCAAGATGAAGCCAAGCCGTCTTGACCGTCCCATCACGACGGATGACGGGAAGGCATTCATCCAAAAAGCTGTTAGCTAGCCAAGTGCGTACAAGCGTGTCGCTAGCATCCCAGTCGTCAAACTGAGCGGAAGTGGGAGGAGGAGGGTCATCAGTGAGATGGTGGTGTTTGCATTGTGAGCGAAGAAGAAAGGTAAAGGAGACACTCCAATCCGGGTAGTTGGAACCGATGAGTTTTGAGACAGTGCCAAGGTTCCCGAAAGGAGTACGAGGAGGAGGCGGATTGGCCACGGGAGTAGTGGTGGTGGTAGAGGTACCAGAAAGAGCCATGGAAGAGAAGAGACAAGAAGTCGCGCGAGCAGAGAAAGGCCACACGAACAGCAAGCAGTGGAGACTAGACGGGGTTCTATAGCGGTCACGGTGTCAACACACCAGCGGTCAAGAGGGCCATAACCAAGAAGCAGAACAAAGCAGAGGGAAAGAAGTCGTGCGGCTAGAGAGAAGGCCGTGCGAATAGGAGATAGAGAAGACCGCGCAAACTAGAAGGAGTTTGCGAGCAAGGAAAGCAGGGCGTGCGAACAGGGCAAAGACCGAACGAACAGAAATTGAGCCACGCGAATTAGAGGAGATCGCGAGGAGAAAAGAGGTAGAGAAACCACAAAAACATGTCGCAGATAGAAAGAAATATGGAGCGAGAAGAGAAGCCGCACACATAAAGGGCAGCGACAAAGAAGAGAAGAGAGGCCGCACAAACAAACCACAAGAAGAAGGGCAAACCGCACGAATAGAAGAAGGCATTGAATCAAGCGAAAAAGATCGAGTGCTCTGATACCATGTGCGAACAGACAAGTAGAAATCGGAAATTGGAATAACAAAAATTTTTATTATCCAAAAAAATAAGTATTACAAAGGTATAATAACCTCTCTTTTATAGAATGGAGGAGATGAGAGAGATTACAAATAGGCAATGTGAGACTAAATAATTAAATGTACAAGTAGTTTAACAAAAAACAAGCCGAACAGGCCGCGCTGTTAGATGAATAGGCTAACCGCCTGACAACCACCAGAAGGAGAGAACAAGCTGCCATAGGAGACCGCCAGACCGCCTGGTCTCCAAGTTGCCTGAGGCAAACCGTCAGACCGCCTGGAAACCTAACAGCAACAGTCCAGCTACCAACCTGCTAGAGAGAAACAACCAGACCACGCGATCCCTAATCCGCCAGACTGCCCGGTCTCCATACTACAATAGGTCACTTCACATTGGGGTCATTCCTAACTAGCTCTTGACTGAAGAGCTTGCCAATAGTCTTGAAATTCAAATGGGCTAGTCTCTTGTGCCACTGGACACAGTAGGAGACTTTCTCATTTGCCACTAAACAGATAGAAGAATCTGTATCTAAACATAGAAAGTTTAAGCAATAAATATTTCCACTCCTAGTGTTTGTCAAGATGACCTCTTGGTTACTTGACCTCCTAATTAGTCACTCATCCTTGTGAAGACAGTAACATAGCCAAGATCAGAGAGCTGGATTATTCTTATCAGGTTGTGTTGCAACCCTTCAACATAAGCCACCTTGGTGATGGTGACTATGTCATTGGTAATCTTACCATATCCTCTAGTTATCCCTCTATCTGATCCACCAAAGATGACTTTGGGTCCATGTTTTAATGGAGTAAACTCCTTTAAGTTGCTCCTTATTCCAGTCATGTGCCTGGAATAACCACTGTCTAAGTACCATATAGGGGCATAACATCTTGGACTATCCTGTAATATAAAGATTACTTAACCTTAGGACCCCAACATCTATTGGGTCCTAGGTGCATGTTAGCATGAAACTGAAGATGTCCACCAGCATAATTTCTGACTGGTGGACTGACCCTAGCTCTGGCCACATTGGGATTGTGCTAGCAATCAATGGAAAAATGCCCTATCTTACCACAACACCAACAGTCATGTATGTTATATCTTCTCTTCTGTGTATGCCCTATGACTTGGTTAGCAGCAGCCTTAACAGGAGTAAGATGTACTACAACCCTTTTATGATTTCTTTCAGCTAGAATTTGACTAAAGGTAAGTCTTTTAACTGGCTGATTTGGTTTGCCTTGAGTGCCAGCAACAACAAACTTCTTTTCAGAAAGCATGCTTCTGATGGATTCAGATATGCCCAGATCAGCCTGAATCTTAGACTTGCCCTTAGTTTTAAACTTTGCTGTCAGACTCTGAGCCTTGGCTGCAACAATATTTTTGAGAGTTGGTGCAGAAGTACCAAAGACAAATGGTCCAGATTTGGCCATTTGAAATTTCTCATTGGCAGCCTTGAATACACACACACTGCCAAAACTTTCACCATGACAATGAACATCTTTGTTCACTCCAGATTGTTAGAAACGAACTAAAAACAAGCTGGAAGTGGATTAACAAAAATTTTATTATCCAAAAAAAGGTATCTATTACAAAGGTATGACCTCCTTTTTATAGAATAGAGGAGAGAAGAGAGAATACAAATTAGAGATGTGAGACTAAAAATTTACAGGACTAAGTGGCCTATACAAAAACAAACCGCACAAGCCGCGCAGTTAGATTAGAAGGGCTAACCGCTCGGCTACCACCAGAGAGAGAGAGAAGACTCCATGGGAGACTGCTAGACCGCCCGGTCTCCAAGCTGCCTGAGACAAACCGCAAGACCGCTTGGAATCCAGACAACAACATCCAGCAACCAAATCACAGAAGGGAAACCGCCAGACCGCGCGGTCTTTAATCCACCAAGACATGCCGCCAGACCGCCCGGTCACTAACTCTAACACTCCCCCTCAAGCTGGAGCATATATATCGATCATGCCTAGCTTGTCGTAAATATGAAGAAATGAGGATGATACTGGCTTGGTGAAGATGTCAGCCAGCTCTTTATCAAAAGTGACAAAGGGAGTAAAAATTTATTCCTTCAAAATCTCTTCACGAATGAAATGACAGTCGACCTCAATGTGCTTGGTTCTTTCATGAAAGACCGGATTTTTGGAGATGTATATGACAGCCTTGTTATCATAGAACATAGGTAGAGGATGGTTGTAGACCTCTCCTAAATCCATTATGAGAGCCCGTAACCACTTTAACTCACAAGTGGTCGAAGTCATACTACTATACTCCGCTTCTGCACTGGACCTGGAAACAACAGACTGCTTCTTGCTCTTCCAGGGTCACCATATTCCCTTCAATAAAGGTGCAAAAACCCGAGGTTGACTTGCGATCCCCTTTGTCATCAGCATAACTCGCATATGAGTATGCTTCAACCTTCAGATGACAATTCTTCTAAAAGAGTAATCCTTTCCCAGGTGCTGCTTTGACATACTCCAAGATCCGCAAGGCGCACTGTAGATGACACTCCCAAGGAGCTTGCATGAACTGGCTCACCTTGCCCACAACATAGAAAATGTCGGGTCTGGTCACTATGAGATATATGAGCTTACCAACCAGATGCCTGTACCGCGTAATATCTAAAAGACGAGGCGAATCATCTGTCCAGGTTTTGTCTTCTCCAGTTGTCATAGGGCATCGGGCAGGCTTTGCTCCAATCAACCCTGCCTCCTTTAAAAGATCAAGGGCATACTTACGTTGGGAGAGGACTAAGGAGTTGGGCTTATGAGGGATTTCGATCCCCAGAAAGTATTTCGAGGAGCTCATATCTTTCATGACCAGATGTTGACGAAGATGCCGCTTTGTCAGGGCTACCCCTTCCTGGTCATCGCCAGTGAGAAGAATATCATCAACGTACACAACAAGAACCACCAGTCCCGAGGAGGTTTTGCGAATGAATAGCGAGTGATCGGCAGAGCTTCAAACAAAACCAACAGCCGCCACGATGCCGCTGAACTTGTCAAACCAAGTCCGAGGGCTCTGCTTGAGGCCATATATTGTCTTCCGCAACCGACATACACGTGTCTTCCCCTGAGCAACATACACAGGAGGTTGCTCCATGTGGACGGCCTCCTGAAGATCACTATAAAGGAAGGCATTCTTGATATCTAGCTGGGAAATGGGCCAATCGCGATTGATTGCCACAAAAAGGAGAACCCAGATAGTACTGAGACGAGCAACAGGAGAGAAGGTGTCAAAGTAATCAACCTCATAGGTCTGAGTAAAGCCCTTTGAAACAAGGTGGGCCTTATAATGATCCATAGTGTCGTCTGGGCCAAAATTGACCGCAAAAACCCAACGATAGCCAACAACATCGGTGCCGAAGGGAGGAGGAACAAGAGTCCAGGTACCCCACTCAGTTAGGGTCGTCATTTCCTCATCCATGGCCTTCTTTCAATGAGTAATAGCAAGAGCTTCCTGGTAGGAATGGGGTATGGTAGTGGAAGAGATAGCCAGTGAAAAGACCCTGCGAGAAGGGGTAAAACGATCATATAAACAACAGCCGCAAGGGGGTGCAGGGTACACGTCCACACCCCTTTGCGAAGAGCAACTGGAAGATCCAGGTCGGCGGGTCTCTCGGCATCCGGAGCATCCGTGGCAGAGAGAGCTGGCCCGGGAGTAGAGAGCGACGACGACGGAGATGAGGGAGACGGTGGCAGAGAAGAGGGCGAGAGAGGTGGAGGTAGAGGTGGAGGGAGAGGAGTGGACTGAGACGGTGTAGGAGGTGAGACCGCAGTAGGAGACGAAGGAACTAAGGGAACATCAGGAGTATCAGAAGTTGGGGGAAGCAGGGAGGAGTCATCCGAGAAGAAGGAGGCATTCTCGAAGAAGGTGACGTCAGCGGAGACGAGCTGTTTACGAAGAACGGGGTCAAAACAACAATAGCCTTTCTGAGTGGTGGAGTATCCCAGAAAGACACACTTGGTGGAGTGAGGGGAGAGCTTATCACGGGTGGCAGATGGAGCATGCACAAAGGCAGTGCACCCAAAGATGCGGAGATGGAGAGAAAAAGGCTCCTTGCCTGGATACAGAATGGAGAATGGGGCTTGGCCATGGAGAACCGTGGAGGGAATGCGATTGATGAGATAGCAGGCAAGGAGAACAGCATATCCCCAATAGGAGCGAGGGACATGCATTTGGGCCATCAAGGTGCGAGCGACATCAAGGAGGTGACGGTTTTTGCGTTCCGCCACCCCATTTTGCTGCGAGGTATAAACACAGCTAGTCTGATGAATAATGCCATGTTGCACACAAAAAGAGGTAAAAGCATGACTCAGATATTCTTTAGCATTATCTGAGCGAAAAGTTTTAATAGAAACATCAAATTGAGTTTGAATTAATTAATAAAAAGAGAGCCATACATCAAACAGTTTAGAGCGATTTCGTAAGAGATATACCCAAGTACATCTAGAAAAATCATCAATAAAAGTAACAAAATAAGAACTACCCCGACCAATGGTGAGGGTAAGAGCAGGTCCCCAGACATCGGAGTGGACTAGATCAAATGGATGGGTAGAACCCCGACCTTACTTCGACGGGAAGGAGGAGCGGTGATGCTTGCCAAGCTAACAAGCGTCACAGTTGAGAGGAGTACTTAAAGGAGGTAGGTGGGGTAGAAGCTGATGTAGAAGCCGTGGAGGAGGATGACCAAGGCGAAGATGCCACTAGAGAAGATCCGTACAAGACGAGGAGAAGGCAGACAAGGCAGAAATGTTGTCGAGGACGTAGAGGCCGCCACTCTCAGTCCCAGTAGCAATCGTCCGTTGGGAGCTTGGATCCTGAAAAGAACAAGAAGTCGGAGTAAACGTCACAGAGCACTGAAGTTGTTTGCATAAAGAGGTTACTGACAATAAATTGCATGGAAATTTGGGCACATAGAGTGTGTCTGTTAGACGAAGATACGGAGTAACATGAACCACTCCCGACCCATGAACCAGGGAGAGAGAACCGTCTACAACGAGGACCGGGGGCAACCGATCATGTTGTTCGAGGAGAGAAAAGAACTGAGGATTTCCCGTCATGTGATTATTCGGACTAGAGTCGATCAACCATTTACCTTGAGTCACTATGTGGGCACTACTTGATGAGGTGACCACGGAGGCAGACGGCTTGGAATAGGAGATGGAAGATTCACCCGAGGGGTGAAGATGGGGATGCTTCATCCAGTAGTGTTCCACAGTATGGTCGGTGCGGCCACAGTGAGAGCAAAGGTAGCGGGAAGGAGCACGTCCGCTAGACTGGTGACTGCGGCTACCAGAGCCACTCCGCTGAGTTTGGTGAGCATAGTTGTCTAGTGGAGGAGGCGCGGGTAGAAGAGGGCGCTGAAGGAGAGAGGTGACAGCAGCGATGCGGTCTGCGGTGGCATCTAAGGTAGGAGATTCCGCCTCACCCAGAATTTGTTGGCGGATCATATCATAAGTATCAGGAAGCCGTAGAAGGTAGCACACAACCAGATGCTCCTGGAAGTGCTTGTGTTGTTGAGCCAAATCCGCAGAAAAGGGGCGATTCTACAGAATCTCAGCCCCGAGAGCCTTAACCTGTTGGTAGGCAGTAGCAGGAGATAAGGTCGGACGAGCAAAGAGGTCCGCATACAACGTATAGATGCAGGACGTTTGAGCTCCCTTGGAGTACAGAGCGGCAAGGTAAAGCCAAGCAGCCTTGACCGTCTCATTATGACGGATGACGGGAAGGCATTCATCGGATAGGCTGTTAGCGAGTCAAGTACGCACAAGCGCGTCGCTCGCAACCCAGTCATCAAATAGAGGTGAAGAGGTAGGAGGAGGGTCATCAACAAGATGGTGACGTTTGCGTTGCGAGCGAAGGAGAAAGGTGAAGGAGACACTCCAATCCGGGTAGTTGGAGCCGATAAGCTTGGAAACGGTGCCAAGGTTCCCGGAAGGAGTAGGAGGAAGAGGCGGAGGCGGATTGGCGACAGTCGTGGTGGCAGCAGAAGCTTCAGGCATAGCCATAGGAGAAAACAACAGGAAGAAATCGCGCGGTTAGTAGACAAGCCGCGGGATTAGGAAATAAGCCGTGCGAACAGGGAGAAATTGCAGGGGTTAGGAGAGAGCTGCAGTAGTCACGGTGTTAGACACCAGTGGTAAGAGAGGCCACGACCAAGCCGCAGAACCAAGAGGAGGGAAAGAGGTCGAGCGGTTAGAAAATAGCCCGAGCGAATAGAAGGAAGAGAAGACCGTGCGAACAAAGAGAAGTCTGCGGGAAGGCAACAGGCCGTGCGAACAGAATAGAGGTCGCACAGGGAGGCCGCGCACACAGGGGGCAGCGACAAGAAGAGGAAGAAGTAGAAGAAGAAGATGTCGCGCGAACAGACAACCAGAGAGGAACAAGTTGGCGGACAGAAGAGAAACCGAATCAGGCGAAAAAGATCGAGCCCGCTGATACCAATGTAGAAACGAACTAAAAACAAGCCGAAAGTGGATTAACAGAAATTTTATTATCCAAAAAGGTATATATTACAAAGGTATGACCTCCCTTTTATAGAATGGAGGAGAGAAGAGAGAATACAAATTAGAGATGTGAGACTAAAAATTTACAGGACTAAGTGGCCTATACAAAAACAAACCGCACAAGCCGCGCGGTTAGATGAGAAGGGCTAACCGCTCGGCTACCACCAGAGAGAGAATTCGCCATAGGAGACCGCTAGACCGCCCGGTCTCCAAGCCGCCTGAGACAAACCGCAAGAACGCTTGGAATCCAGACAGCAACAACCCAACAACCAAACCGCAGAAGGGAAACCGCCAGACCGCGCGGTCTTCAATCCGCCAAGACATGCCGCCAGACTGCCCAGTCACTAACTCCAACACAGATGAACAACCCTTCTCCTAGTGACCATAAGAGCTTTCTTGGTCATACCTGTTAGATGGTATCAGAACTTTTCTAAAATGAATGGGAGGCTTAGAAGCAATAGGCTGAGGTGGAGATGGAGCTTTGCCCTTCCTTTTGGAAGGATCAACTCTTGTGATTCCCTTGAATCCAAGAAAGCTCTTGCTCTTTTGAGAGGAGAATGAGTCTATCAAGGGGAGGACAGTACTTGGTTTTTAATAGCTAGTCATTATTCTTTTCTCCTTCTCAAGCTTATCTTCAAGCTCCCTTATAAGACAGTTCTTGTGCTTGATGGAGACTACCTGGATGTCCAAGAGGAACTTCAGTTGGCTTATTTCCCTAGTTTTCTGGTCCAGCAGATTAGCTGTTACAGTTTGCTGGGCAACTGCAAGCTTAAGAGAAGAAATCTCTTTTGTTTACTTCTTAGACAACTTCTTGACCTTCTTGAAGGCATTCAGAAGTTCTCCATACTTGTCAATCAGTTGATTGACATCACCTTCAGATCCAAAATCTTCTTCACTACAGGGTGAAGAGGTTTCTGAGTAAGGACTGGTCTCATACTCAGACAAAGAAGCAGAATTAGGCAAAGAATGTACCTTGCTTTGACCAGGCTGATTTTGGTTGCCCTATTCATCTATCATTGCCATCAGCCCTTTGTAGTTGTGGACATCTTCATACACCTCTGACTCACTGTCTGACAGTATTAAAGGGGCCCTGATTCCTATCCTCATTGGAGAATTGACTTCTCCTGCTGCAACAGCTTCATCTTTAGCTGCAGCAGCAACTAGCCAAATGTAGGCTTCCTGTTCTTCAGACTCAGAAGATGATGAGTCTGTCCAACTCTTTACCTTCTTAGCAATGAAGGGCTTTTCCTTCTTTCCTTTGTGTTGGTGCTGCTTCTTCTCCTCAATCTCCTTCCTTTTCTCTGGGCAATCAGCTATCGTATGCCCAGGCTTACTACAACAGTAGCAAACTACTTTAGAAGGGTTATATTTATTATGTTTAGAACCATATCGGTCAGTCTTGGACTGATTCTTCCTGTGATGAGTGAAATTGGAAGGCCTCTTCTTCTGATGCTTCTTCTTCATCGGCCTCTAGAGTTGTTTAGAAAAGGCTGCAAAGTCTTCATCAGACATGCTGCTGTCTGATGCCTCTGAGTCTGAGCTATCTAACTCAGTTGGTCTTCTCGGTGGAGAAGGAATCCTATCCTTTCCCTTCCTTGTGCTTTCTGCTCTGAAGGCCAAGGACTTTTCCTTGGCCAGGGATTTGCTGGTGGCCTCCTCTTCCTTCCTGGCAGCTAGCTGCATCTCATAGGAGAACAGCTTCCCAAATAATATTTGGAGAGGTGTGTCAGCAAGTTTAACAACCTCTCTTATAGCACAGATCTTAGTATCCCACTCTCTAGTGAGAGACTTGAGAAACTTGTCATTTATTTCATAATTATTGAAGACCCTTCCATAGGTCTTCAACTCATTTATAATCCTGAAGAATCTTTCATAACAGACTGCTATGTTCTCCTTCAGGTTTTGCCTGAAAGCCTCATACTCTTGGTTGAGCAGAGACTTACTGTCATCCATACCTCTTTAGTACCCTCTATATAGACCACAAGGGTGTCCCACATCTCCTTGGAGGTCTGGCAGTGAAAAAAGTTCAGAAACGTTGAGTCATCTACTGCATTGGTAATGATGTTCTGTTCTCTCTTGTCCAATCCAGCTAAGATGACCTCATCTTCGGTCATTACTGAGTATATCTTTGGTGTTTGGAAGTTGGAGTCTAGAGCAGAGACCTTCATACGAATGACAGATCCCTCCCTAACTGTTGCAATGATTCTTGGATCAAAGGCTTCCATAAATAGCCTCACCCTCTCTTTCCATATTCCAAAATGCTCCTTTTTACAGATGGGGAGTTTCATGGAACTCAACTCTCTCTGGCTCTCTCCTGAGCCCATGATCACTTAACTGCAGCTATCTTTAGAGATCACTCAGATTGTTAAATATTTTTTAAGAAACCTCCCTCTGATACCACTTGACAGATCTTATTTTCAAGGTAGATATCAACCTAGAGGGGGGGGGGGGTGAATAGGTTTGTCTAGGTCTTTTAATAGTCTTTTTTAATATCTTGTTGTTTTCTTTAGCTTTCAGCTTAGGGTGATCTAGAGCTTGTCCTCAACACCTGCAATTAAGAGAAGAAAAACAAACATAGAAAATCACACACGTATTTTATAGTGGTTTCCCAAAATTATGGGTACATCCACTCTCCTCCCACCTTGCTAACTTCCAATTAGTCAAGGTACTTCTCCAAACCAATGCTTCAAGGAGCTTACACCTCAGATCCCTTAGGATCTCTCAGTCTCCTCCAAGACTTACATCTCGACCACAAATGCCTAATCTCAGTGATACAAGTATCACATACCTCAGGCAATTAAGCCCAACCACTCAGGCTATGAAGGATAGCCCTACCTCAGAGAAAACTTGCTCCTATAACTCAGAGAGATACACTCTCCTACAGCTCAGACAATACTACCCTACTACTTAGTGAGTAAAGCTCACATATCTTAGAGAGCAGCACTCTCCTACAGCTCAGACAAATTTGCCCTACCTCAAATCTCAAGGTCCTATAGCTCAGATCCAGAAGGATCCTACAAAAAGAAATAGTTTAATTAACTTTGACACCGAGAAATTTCTCTGTGTAAACAACTAGAGCAGAGAAATTTCTGCTCCAACACTCCTCACAGTAGAGAAAAGATTTGCTGGAGAAACTCAGAAGTTAACTTCTGAACTTGCTGCAGAAGGCTAAAGATCTGTTGATCTTGAGTCTTCAAGCAGCTCACTGAACCTGCTTAAGGATGAAGGTACTTCTTTCTTCAGAACTGATTCTGAATCTGTTGTGGCAAATGGAGACTTGCACAACTAATTGAAATTTTCTTGCTGGAGAGCTTCAAGCTTTTCATATACAGCAACGACGAAGAAGATGAAGATGACTGTTCTCCTTTTTTAAATATTATATGCCCTAAAAAGTTGTCTTTGTCTTGACCCTATCTCTTCCTTTTGTAGTTCGCCGATCAACGACTCTTAGAGATCGGTGGGCCTCACCTGCAGCTTCCAGCTGCGCCTTGCTTTAACTAAATAAGATGTAAAGTAGCTTCACAACAAGTTTTGTCGTCTACTGCAGCTTCCCCGTACCTGATTTAAACTTAGTTGATTTTGTCAATTTTGCTGGCATCAGCACCTGTGGACTTAGCTAAAAGCGAGCATCAATAGAATAGGCGTTGTGAGAGTAAGCATCACTCAATGCCAAAAAACTTAGACAGATTTACGGTCTCTTGGCGTTGAGTGAGTAACCTTCACTCAACGCCAAACTACTTAGAATATAAATCTATTTCTAGGCATTGAGTGATTCATCTTCACTCAACGCCATCTTGCTTTATTAGCTTTCTGCTGTTTGGCGTTGAGAGAGTGAGCAACACTCAACGTCAAACTACTTAGACCAAATTCTGTCTCCAATAGGCGTTGACAGCGTTGAGTGAGCAACCTCCACTCAACGCTTTTTGCCTTAACCATATTTCTGCCTCTTCATAATCTTAAGCATTGAGAGCGTTGAGTGAGCTTTCCTCACTCAATGCTTTCTGCCTTAGCCAATTTTCTGTGTTTAAAAATACTGGGCTTAGACTATCTTACTTTGAACTGAGTTCGACGAATGGTGAACTGAGCTTGACGAACTTTGAACTCAGTTCGATGAATTCTCAACAAAGATCGACAAACTCAGAATCTCAAGCTCTGAACTTAGCTCGACAAATGGTTACCTGAGCTCAAAGAAATTTGAACTCAATTCAACGAATTTTGAACATGGTTCAACTAGTTCAACTTACAGCCTTTCTGTTGTATGGCGTTGAGTGTGACTTCATCACTCATCGCCAAACCACTTAGCCATATTTCTCTTTATTAGCATGGCATTGAGTGAGTTGACTTCACTCAACGCCTGTGTGCTTAGCTGTATTTCATCATTCCAACTTAGGCTTATTACTGCTTTAGCCTGTCTCACAGCATTTTGCTGTATGACATTGAGTGAGTTGACTTCACTCAATGTCTGTGGACTTATTCATTTTCTCAGCTTTCCACTATTTAGGCTTTGATTGTATAGGCTTCACTCAGCGCTATAAGTCATCTGGCGTTGAGTGATTTACCTTTACTCAATGCCTATGGACTTAGACAGATTTCTGTCATCCCACACCTTAGGTAAGTGTTTACCTGACTTAGCCACTTTGGCTACCTGTCCCATTATAGTCATCTATTGATATGTGTATATCATTGATAAGATTGAATTCTTCAAATCTAGAACATTGTGGGCAATGGACCCAATACTCCCACTGTTTTGATTGATCAGTCTTTTGACATTCCTTTTATCAGTGGATCAGGCAGATTATCCTTCGATTGCACATCGATCAAAGTGATAATGCCTTGTTCTTTCAGATAATTCAATAAAGCGTGTCTTAGTCGTACATGTCGTCTCTTAGTATTAAAAAGGACATTCTTCACGACTTGGACTACTTCTTGATTATCACAGTACAGATTCAAAGAATTGACTTGAAGTCAAGACAAGGGAATGTCTATAATCAAATTTCTGATCCAATCTGCCTCTTCACCAGCTGAAGCTAAGGCAAACAACTCGGTTTCCATAAACGACAAAGCTATACAAGTCTGTCTTTTGGATTTCCAAGTGACTACAGTGCCACCCAAAGTGAAAATAAATCCACTGGTGGAGTTGCTGTTCCCAACTTCTGAACACCAGGAGGTATCAGAGTATCCTTTCAACGTAGGAGTATAACCAGTGTAGCATAGAGCGTGATATTTAGTACCTTTCAGGTACCTCATCAGCCGATCTAAGACACCCCAATGCTATATGCCTGGACTAATGGTAAAGCGACTCATCATGCTTACCGAGAAGGCAATGTCTGGTCTAGTGCAACTTGTGGCATATATGAGACTTCTAATGATCTTTGAGTACTTTACTTGATCAACGCTGGTCCCTTCATTTGGACTCAACTTGACATTTGAATCAATTGGTTTTTCAACAGGCCTACAGTCTTTATAACCCAAAGTGGCGAGAATTGCTCAATGTAATAAGCTTGACTTAGTGACACGTCCATTGTCTACTCTAAATTTCATACCTAATAGGATATCTACAGGACTAAGGTCCTTCATGTCAAATGTTTTTGCGAGAGCGAATTTAGTATCCCTCACTGCGACAATGTCTGACCCCAGAATCAACATGTCATCCACATATAAGCATATGATGACTATTTGATTTGACATCGAGCGGTAGTAGAGGCACTTGTTTGAGAGACTGGAAGGAAATCCAATGTTCTTTACCACTTGGTCAAATTTAATGTGCCACATCTTAGGTGCTTGTTTAAGCTCATAGATCGATTTATCAAGTTTGCACACTTTATCTCTTAGATCCTTATGTACATAACTTTCAGGTTGTGTCATGTAGATCTCTTCATCAAGCTCTCCATTTAAGAAGGTTGTCTTTACATCCATCTGATGAACTATATAGTTCTCGATAGAAGCTATGATAAGAAGAATCCTAATAGTGGATAAGTGACATATATGTGAATAGACATCAAAATAGTCAATTCTCCCATGTTGTTTATAACCCTTAGCTACTAGACGTGCTTTATATCTGGCTATAGACCCATCATTGTGCAATTTTTTTCTTCAGTACCCACTTGCAACCTAGGACTTTAGCTCCTTTTGACAGGTCAACTAGATATCAAGTCTTATTTATAGCAGCGAGTTTATCTCATCATCGATGGCTTCTGTCCACATTAACGCATCTTTGGATCTCATTGCTTCCTGATAGGAAAATGGATCATCCTCTAAGTGGTAGGTGACGAAATTCTCACCAAAATTCTTAGGGATTCTATCTCTAGTAGATACTCTAAGAGGAACAGGTTCCACCTCTAGAGATTAGGGAGCAGTGCTAGAGGGGTCAGGTTCAGGTTCTACAGTAAATTCTGAAATCATGTCAGTAGATTCAGAGATGGTTAAGCCATGATCTTTGATAAAATTTTGTTCAAAGAAAATAACATCTTTAGACTCTATCACTATATTAGTGGATAGATCCAGAAATCTGTCAGCTATAATATTTAGATAAACGCAAGTCGTAGTTCTAGGTCCCACCTTAGGTCTCTTAAGGTCTTGTATTCTTACATAAGCAATACAATCACAAGTCTTTAGAGTGTCATATCTACAAGGATGGTCATGCCACAACTCATACGGAGTAGAGTTGAGCTTTGAGTGAGACACTCTATTTAGAATATGATTTACAGTTAGGACAGCTTCCCTCTAAAAGGAATTAGGCATGTCAGCTATGAGGAGTATATAATTCAACATTTTTGTTAAAGTTCTATTCTTACGCTCAGTAATACCATTCGACTGGGCTGAGTAAGGAGCTGTGGTTTCTAGGATTATACCCTTAGAGGCACAAAAGTCCTTACACCCAGTTGTAGTGTACTTTCCTCCTCGATCACTTCGAAATCTTTTAATCTTTAGATTTAATTGATTTTCTACCCGAGATTTGAAGATCTTAAAGGTCTCAAATGTCTCATCTTTTGATATCAATAGGTAAACATGACAATATTTGGAAAAATCGTCGATGAAAGTAATTAGATATTTCCTTCCCCCTCTAGTGGCATGACTACGAAAATCACAGAGGTCAGAATGTATCAACTCCAGAAGTTGTGTGCTCCTAAAAACTGTTTTGTAAGGGTTTCTAGTGATCTTAGTCTGGGCAAAAACCTCATACCTATGAAATTGAATAGAAAAATCTAATGAGATGTTTTGACTCCTAGCTAGATCTCGCATTTTCTTATAGTGAATATGTTCAAGTCTATTGTGTAATTGCTTCGGATCAATCAGAGTTGAAATCACTTGGTTTATGCACTCGTTATCTAGGCTAAGTCTATACATACCATTATTCAGGTAAGCACAACCAAAGTAGTGAGAATTAACAGTTAACGTCATTCTACTGTTCATGGTTGTGAAAGACATTCCAGCTTTATCAAGTAAACTCATAGAAATCAAATTCTTAGTTAAGTTAGAAACTACTTTAACATGTTGTAAAATTAAAGTTTTACCTAAAGAGAGGACTAGCTCTGTAGTCCGAACATGAGTAACATTTGTCTCACCTCCATTGCAGTTTTCAACTCTATCCTTGACAGCTGTGACCTTTGAAAAAAGACCCCTATCATTTGTGACGTAACAGGTAGCACCACTGTCCAACCACCACTCAGACGACACACTATGATGACTACTCCCAATCATGGCCACGAAGGAATTGCGATCAGAGTTGTCGACAACCATGTTCGCCATATTTTGTGGGGTTTCCTCCTTTTGTTTCTTCGGACCCCAGCATTCCATGGCCCAGTGACCCCATTTGCCGCAGTTGTGGCACTTGCCCTTCTTCCTTTTGAGAGAAGGCTTTTAGACCGCCAATGATGTGGGGGGTATCACCCTTAGGTTTCGAGGGCTTCCAAGAAGGCTTACTAGGACGTGAAATGACGTTGATAGCCTATGAGGGCCGCGCAACCTGCTCTAAGCTTTTCCCAGCGATGTTTTGGTCCTCAATATGGATGAACCTTTTGAGTTCATCCAAACTAATCTTCTTTTTCAGTCTGTGCATCTCGGTCTTAAAAAAGAGGCACTCAGAAGGCAGCTTACTCAGAATCATGTACACAAAGAGGCTATCATCCATCTTCAAATGATCATCATCCAGCTTCTGATGCAGGTTGGCCAGCTCTAAGAGTTGAGAAGTGATAGGCACGTTCGCTTTGAATCTGAAGTTGAAGAACGTCTCTCCGACGAGCGACTTTGACAGTCATTCCTCCTTCTGGAAATGCGTGTTCAGTCGATCACATCTCTTTTGCAATCTTGTAAGTGTGGTAGGTCAACGCGAGATACCGCGAACGCTTCGAAAACCGAAAACTGAACCGGAACCACAAAGAACCGAACCGAACCGTTCACGAATTATTTGGGTTCCGGTTTGAATTTTGGAACCGTGAACATCATTGGTCCGGGTGTGGTTCTTTCATTTTATTATTCGGACCGGAACCGGAACCACAACATACAAGTCTCAAGCAATTCCAAGATTTTTAGATCCGATCCGAACCGAATCGAAGTAGAACCGAACCGCAACCCGTTTATTATTATATATTTTTAATAAAAATAATTTTATTATATTGTTATTTTTTAAAAATCTATCTATAATATCTATACTTACTAGTATGAGTGGAACTAACGCGGTTTGATCCAAACCGCAATCGCACTAAAAGAAGTTGGTTTTTGACCGAACAAAATCGCATCACACCAAAACGGTGCAGTGTGGTTTGACATCGATGCGGTTTGGAGTCGTTTTCTGCGGTACAGTTTCAATTTTTACACTATTATATAATGCGTTTTCAATTGTACATACATTTTCATGAAATAATTAAAGTAATTTGTACTTATTGGCGATTATTGAAATATCATGCCCTCTCAAAGAAAATGATGCGACGCAGTTTTGTCGATTTTGCACCGCCAAAACAGCACTGCAAACTATGTTATTTTGCAACCAGCGAAGTCACTCTACAACCAAATCATTTAGTACGGTTTAAAATCGGCGCGGTTTAAAATCAGTGCGGTATAGTGCAATTTTGTTATTTTGTTATTTCAGTTTTTAACTTTCAGTATTACTTACTATATTACACAAAAAAGTAATCTCACTTGGAATAATGCAAAATTCCTACGCCCGGACTCCGGACTTTGAAGTTCTTGCAAAAAAAACCAAACGGATTTACATTTCCCCTCCGATTTTTTATTTTTGACCTCCCCAATTCATTTCACCAAATTTAGTTTTGGTTCTACTTGGAACCGATTGGAACCGGACAGAACCGCATAGAACCGGACCAAACCGTTAGAAGCCAATTTGATTTTGGTTCTTGTTGAACCGTAACCGGAACCGTTGACATGACGGTTCCAAAAATTATTCTGGAACCGGAACCAGAACCGGAACTGATCAAACCAAATAAGATTTTGGTTCTAATTTAAAGAACTGTTACCTTATCGATTCGATTCACGGTTTTAGTAGAACCGGAACTGAACCGGAACCGTGATAGCTCTAGTCATGCATGTACTTGCTCGAACTAATTTATAGGTGCTTTGATCAGACTTACGTGCTCTATCTCCCAACATAAAGATTGGATGACATTGTTCAAGTTGGATAGAAATGGGCCGACCCGGTGGCCACGTTCGACGAGTCCGTTAAAGGATGGTCTTTGTCGGAGGCCTACTTTGCCGCGATGTCCATGCTGTAAAAGTTGGGTCTGAGCGTTGTGTGATTATTTTTTGGGTTGATTCAACTCTATCTCAACTGAAGAAGCCTACAGACTTTGTATTTTGCCCGCATAGAGATGTAAACACATAGTTTTTCAGTATCATTAAAGTTATTTTTCTAGACCCTTTATCACAAGGGTTACCGTAGTGTAAAATCCGTAGACCATCCAATATTTCTTGCAAAGACGCAATACACAATGTTCGTCTCACAATGCATAAAGCACAATTTTATATTATTTGAAAAAAAAATATTTCGTAGCGTCCTTACCTATTTTCATTGACAACATGGGTCATTAGACCATGCTTAACTTTATTACTCGACATAAGTTAATGTAGTACACATCGAGTTAGCTTGGAGTCTTCACAATTTTGTATATGGAGATGGAGGGATATGTAGGTACAAATTAAGCTTTGGGTAAGCTGAGATAGTGAAAGGGGTTCTGGTTAGGATGGAATAAGCCATGATAGCGTGGATAATTAGCCTTGGTTTGACAAGTAATAACATGGAGAGTTAGACCTTGGTGAATTTTTGTTGTTGCAAGAACATTGTTTGATGAGAAGGGGAGCCTTGGCTCACTGGTTGAGTTGTTGCCGTGTGGCCTTGAGGTCACAGGTTCGATTCCTGGAAGTAGCCTCTTGCAAAAATGCATGGTAAGGCTGCCAGCATTTCACCATGTGTGGGATCCTTCCCCAAACCCTCAATGTGTAGAGATGCCTTTGTGCATTGGGCTGCCCTTTTATGAGCATTATCTGATAAACAATGTCCGTTAATAATAAGTATGTTTTTTATAAAACAAAGAAGAAGAATAGATATGCTAGTGCACAGAGAAAACTCAAAAAATCATTTTAAAGGGTAAGCGAAGATCCATCTCATCCCAAGGAAGAGAAAAGGCAAGGAGGGCTCCAATGAAGGAAGATATTTGTTCTAACTTCTAATCAAGTATCAACATTCAAGAGAAGAATCTCAATCTTTATCAAAGATTAATCAAGAAAAAGCCAATAACTCCATCATCTGCTACTAGTTCTAATAGTATTTCAAAAAGACTATGTTTGATTTTAAGAGTTCTTATCAAATATCTATGTTGTAGTGATTCTAAGTGTCTCTTTATCCAAACACTTTGGCTTATGAAGGTAGTGGATTCTTGTTACTGTATAAGAGAGGGGTATATGCATTTTGAGCAACCTCTATAAATCTCTTCCCTCCTCACTCTATAGCTTCAGTTCTTTTTATTTGCATATTTTTATTTATTATGCCATATCAGAAATGTCACTATAATCAATTATAACCTCAAACTTTCATTTGTTCAATCTTCTATCATGTTGTCCAATTACTTGATTATCTATCTCTAACCTATGTAATCATCTGTACTGTTAACCCAAAATCCCGCGACCGCAGCCAAAGCTAGTCCATTTCAAATCCAAAGCAAGACTTTGGAACCCAATTGTATGGGAGGTTACCCTCCTGGTAGTTCATACCTTCTCTAGCCCAAAAAGAATAAATGGTTACGCATTAAGTAACTTCTCCCCTCCAACCAGCCGCTGGCAAAGCCAGTCAGCCCTCAACATTAGCAAAAGTTCGAATGGGTTTGGGCGAACACCTTGGGAGTCCGCCCGAGCTCCCCCTCTCTTCTTAGTTATTGATGACTTGTGCGGTTTGAGCCTGTTGTAACCGCGCGACCTCTCATTATCTCTTTCCTACCTAAATTCTCCTATACCTCTGGTAGTTGGAATTTATTGCAGCATTAATTACTCACAAACGTCTGGGAAGCCCTCTCTTGAAAGAATTGGTTTCAAGAATGTCTAAACACCTAGAGGGGGGGGGGGGGTGAATAGGTTCAATTCCAATTCACTTAGGCAGTTGACAAATTAATCACAACACAGCTATAAATTCCACAGCTACCACAACACACAATAATCCAATCACAACATACACACAGATTTATAGTGGTTCCCCAAATGATGGGTACATCCACTTTCCCCCTTCGCCTATCTAGCAGTACACTAGATTCAGCCAAACTTCCTTCCACCTTCTCAGATCCTCAGATCTTACAACTCAGAACCCAAATTGGTACCTACAGCTCAGACTTCAACAAGTCCTACAACTCAGGCTCTTCCCAAGAACCCTATCTCAGAGTGAATCCACACTCCTACAACTCAGACAATCAAGCCCTACCTCAACCCTTATCACCAGGCATACAGCTCAGAGAACTTAATCTCCTACCTAAGGTAAATAGCCCTACCTCAGCCTTTATAGTTACAAGCTTACAACTTAGAGATTGAAATCTCTTACACTCAGATCTAAAAATAGATCTTACAGAAAATTTATTAAAGAGTTTATTTCTTCATTCACCCAGATAGAGAGAGAGAGAGAGGGGTGAGGGAATCTTGATTAGATCTTGATGGATCTGTTTTCTCCAGACCTTTTTTGTAACGAATCTGATTCAACCTGACTTAGCTTATTCAAAGCTTCTTGAAAGAGAGAACCTAGGTTGAATCTTCTTGAGAAGTTGGTGTAGATCCAGCTTCTTCCTCCTTGTAGAATTAAATCTGCAAACACTGACAGATTTTATGAGATGCTGTTTACTTCTCTGATTTTGAATCAGGATCTTCTTGTTGTATAGAATTCTGTGAATTCTTCTTGAAGTGATTTCTCCTTCTTCTTATTTTTCCTTTTTTTTCTTCTCCTTTTTCATTTTTTATTTTGTGATAGATCATCTCCTTTTATAGATCTCGTCAGAGACAACCGGCTGATCTGGTAGTTAACTGACATCTGATAGTTCTGACATATCTGATAGGCTTGACGATTCTGACATATGTCAAGTCTTCAGTCTTGAGATCTGACACTTAGAGTTATTTAACTCAGCTGATGTGTCGAGACACAAATATAGAATGTGTCGACATTGATGAAATATGTGTCGACACAATTTCCAAGGTATCGACACAACTCCTTTGATGTTGTTGACAAACTTCAGAATCTGTCGACACAGCTCTCTATTCAGTTTTGACACAACATTTGTAGAATGTGTCGACACAAGTCCTGTGTGTCGACACAGCTTCTCCATTTATAACAAATGTCGAATTAAATTCTGTGTGTCGACACAAGCCCTGTGTGTCGACACAGCTTCTTCTTGTAATGTCAGCACTTCTAGTCTAAGTGTGTCGACACTAGTCCCGAGTGTCGACATAGCTGTTGTCGACTCAAATTTTGTGTGTAGACACAAGTCCTGTGTGTCGACACAGCCTTACTTATAGTCTTGACGCTGCTCCTTCAAAGGTGTCAACACATTATAAGTGTCTCGACACTTTTGTACTTAGAATATTTTCTGCAATCTTTAGCCTGCACAAGTAAACTCAAAATGCCATCAAATACAAACTGACATATATCATTGAGTTATGTGAGGCTTCTCCAAATCTGGTACACAATTTTCAATGTACCCAATAATCACCCCATATTTGGAGAAGTCATAACTCATAGTCAATGATATACACCAATATAACAAAAGTAATAAGCATAATGTATACAGACATTTCAAACAGGGTTATTCATAAGCATAAATAGCATGTTTCACACAAATATCCAAAATGAAAAATCATAAAGGAAAAACATGCAACTCAGAAATATAGATATATTGTTGTCAACCAAGGATTTCTGTATATAATTTAACCAGAGTAAGATTACAAGGTTTTTATAAGAACAACAAAAAGTTTACATAGTTCTTCTAAAACCTAGCCAATCTAAAGCTAAACTTGGTCTGGTTCCTTGATGACAATGTCTTTGCCTGTCTGAATAGTAGCTTTGACTTCAGCTTTAGCATCAGCAACATGCTTCTTGCCTTTGATGTCTTTGGCCTTAAGTTGAGTAGCTTTCAGCTTTTGCCTTTCAAAGTTGTGGAATGGTTTAGGGAAGTACTTGCAAGGCTCTATGGAATTTGCAAGGATTTTTCCAGCCTTCAAGTTCTTCCTGAATTTATAGATTGTTGGGTATATTGGAAAATGTGTACCTGATTTGAAGAAGCCTAAATTAGCTTAATGATATACATCAAGGTGTATTTGATGTTATTTTGAGTTGACATGTGCAGGTTAAGTAAGTTCTAAAAGTACAGGAAATTATTCTAAGTCCATGTGTCGACACCAGAAAAAGCTATGTCGACACTTCAGAATAATTGTGTCGACACTTGAAGAAGGCTGTGTCGACACAGAGAAAGATAGTCGA
Source organism: Platanthera zijinensis (assembly GCA_039513925.1). Classification (NCBI taxonomy): domain Eukaryota; kingdom Viridiplantae; phylum Streptophyta; class Magnoliopsida; order Asparagales; family Orchidaceae; genus Platanthera; species Platanthera zijinensis. Next base: position 173,940,118 of record CM077083.1, read on the forward strand.
CCACATTTATGTCGACACTGGGAAGCAGTGTCGACTCACAGAAGTATAGTCGACAACAGCTGTATCAACACTGGGAAGCTGTGTCGACACATTGAGGCAGAGTCGACACCAGAAGGCAGTGTCAACACATTGAGGCAGAGTCGACACATATTGGCAGGGCCGACGATAGTTGTGTCGACACTAGAAGACAGAGTCGACACATATTGGCAGGGTCGACGATAGTTGTGTCGACACCAGAAGACAGAGTCGACACATATTGGCAGAGTCGACAAAAGCTGTGTCGACACCTGAAGGCAGTGTCGACACATACTATGTTCTGAATCTATAATAACTGTGTCGACACACAGGACTTATATCGACACACTGCAAGTCTAGACCAAGTCATTTTTTGAAGAATTATGAAGTGTTTAAGTCGACACAAATACTCAGTGTCGACTCACTCTCAAGTTGTAGTATGCAGAAGCTGAGTCGACTTAAAGGCAAACTTGTCGACTTCTCCAGAGGCAGTGTCGACACCAAAGTTACTTATGTCGACACATATAGACAGATGGTCTCGACACTTTCTGACAGTCAGTCTCGACACTTTGCTGATCAAGACAAAGGCTAAGGATCTGTTTGAAGACTTGACAGCTGTGGGTTGCAACAGTTTATCTGACGCTGTCAGACTTGTCAGAAGACAGTTAGAAACCGGATCAGCCGGTTACCATGAAGAAGGTCTATAAATAGACAGATTCAGAAGGCGATATTAAGGATTTGATTTTGAGAGCAATAAATATACAAACTGATTGAAGAATCAAATCAAGAAAGTGCAAGGCACTGAAGAAGATCTTCATCAGAAGATCTAAGAAGACATTCTGAAGGGTTCAACCTATCAGGATATGTCTAAGGAGAATTCGTTCAAGAATTCTGAAGAAGATTCAAAGGGATTGGATAGAGAGGGATCCAGCCATTTGAAGATCAAGAAGGAAGCTGTTACAAGTTTCTCAAGAAGCTGTTTGGAAATCAACTCAGCTAGTTCAGATTCAAGAAGCTTTGAAGAAAGCTAAGTTTCAGTTGGTTTCATCCATCAGCTGATCAGGTGCTGTCTTGTCCTTTCTCTCTCAACAAGGCCAAGATTCTATAAAACTCTTTTCTAATTTCTGTAGGGTCTATTAATATAGATCTGAGTTGTAAGCCTATGTTATAAAGTCTGAGTGTAGGAGAGTTGATCTCTGAGTGGTAGGGCTGTTGCCTGAGTGTAGGAGAAAGTTTTTCTCTGAGTTGTAGGCCTTATGTCAAGGCTGAGGTAGGGCTGTTGAGCCTGAGTTGTAGGAACCATTCTGGGTTCTGAGTTGTAGGAACCTTTCCAGGTTCTGAGCAGTAGGATCTGCTGATCTGAGTTAAAGAGGAAGTTTGGCCGAATCTAGCACATTGCTAGATAGGTGAAGGGGGAAAGTGGATGTACCCAGACCTTGGGGAACCACTATAAAACTGTGTGCAATCTGTGTTGTATGAATTTCTGTGATTGCTGTGCTGTGTGATTTAATTCAGTTATTATATTCTGCCTAAAAGTGAGAACAAGCATTAGAACCTATTCACCCCCCTCTAGGTGTTTAGGTAGTCTTGAAAGTAAAACTATCAAGTGGTATCAGAGGGAGGTTGCTCAAATAAGGACTTAACAGTCTGAGTTAGATCCCTAAGGCAGAATCAAGAATCAAGAAAATGGGTTCTGGAGAGAATCACAAGGAGTTAGAGTCAATGAAATTACCAATCTACAGAAAAGAAATCTTTGGAATTTGGAAAGAAAGGGTGAGATTGTTCATGGAAGCTTCTGACCCAAGGATATACATTACAGTACAGGAAGGCCCCTTCATTCCAATGAAAGTATCAGAACTTGATGCAAATATCCAAACTCCAAAGAGTTATTCAGAAATGACAAAGGATGAAATCATTTTGGCAACCATGGATAAAAGAGCACCGAACATTATTGTAAGTGCCATAGATGATTCTACATTCCAAAATCTGATTCACTGCAAAACCTCCAAAGAAATGTGGGACACCTTGATTGTCTACATGGAGGGTTCTGAAGAAGTAAGACAGGATATGAAGTCTATGCTCAACCAAGAGTATGAAAGTTTCAGACAAGTAAAATCTGATAGCATAACTGAATGCTATAAGAAATTCTACAGAATAGTGAATGAATTAATGTCCTATGGAAGAGTCTTCAGTACATATGAACTGAATAACAAATTCTTAAGATCCTTGACAAAGGATTGGGACACCAAGATCTGTGTCATAAGAGAAGTGGCTAAACTGGCAGAAATTTCTCCTCCAACCTTGTTTGGAAAGTTGCTATCTTATGAAATGCAACTAATGGTGAGGAAGCAGGAAGAAAAGAATTCAAAAGGTGAGCATAGAGAAAAATCTGTGGCCTTCAAGGCTGAAGCCAATAGAAAGAATAGGAGGATATCTTCATCTCTTCCTAAGGAAGTTGCAGAAGTTAATTCTGAAAATTCAGGCAGTCAGAGTTCAGAAAGGAGTGATTCAGATGCAGACTTTGCTGCATTCACAAGGCAATTCCAGAGGTTCTTGAAGAAGAAGCAGTGAAAGTCTAGGCCCTCCACATCACAGCAAGTTGATGACTATTATCAGAAGAATAAGTCATCAAGGAAGGAAAGGAACAGAACTAAGCCCAGTAAGGCCACTACATCAAAGATAGTTTGCTATTGCTGCAACAGGCCTGGACATGTAGTGGCTGATTGTCCTGATAAGAGAAAGGAATCATCAGACAAGAAGAAGACTCGCCAGAAAGGCAAGAAGGAGAAATCCTTTGTTGCAAAGAAGGAAAAGAGCCTAACAGATCAATCAACTTCAGAGTCAAAATCTGAAGCTGAAGCATATATTGGACTATATGCTGCTACTGAAGAAGAGGAGTTCATGCAATTGCTAGACTCCATCTATGAACAAGAGGATCATCAGTGCATGGGACTGATGGCTGGATCAGAAGAAGACATGTGCCAGAATCAGTCTGGTCCTAGTAAGGTACATTGTCCTTCTATAAATTCAGTTTGTAGTACTAGTGCAGAATCAGCTACATCTGCATCAAGTGATGTAGATGGATCTGAATCTGAAGGTGATGTCTATCAGTTGATAGATAAGTATGGGGACTTGTTGCAGGCTTTTAAGAAAAGCAAGAACCTAGTCAAAATACAGGCTCAGGAAATTGCTGATCTTAAGGTTACTGCAACTAAGTTGGAGAAAGTAATAGATCAAAAGATGAATGAGATTGCCAAACTGAAAAATATAACTGTTATTCAGATGAGCACAATCAGATATACTAATGATCAAGTTAAGAGTCTGGAGGCCAGACTAAGAATAGAAAAAGATTTAGTGGCTAATTACTCAAAGCCAAAATCTATCTTACCCTTGATAGATGAGTTTGTGGCTCAAAAGGGTAAGGCAGGATTAGGGTTCAAAGGTAACCCTAGGGCTGCCCTATTCAAGAGAAAAGGCAAAGCTCCTGCCCAGCCACTAAACCTTTCAGTCCCTATTAAATTTAGAAAGGTGCAAGTGCCTTCTAACCAATATGATCTTGAGAATATTCATGGTCATATTAAGGCTAATGTTCTGATAAACAAGGGTGTAAATGCCAACAGGTCTACCCATGCTCATAAACCTCATGGTTATAAGAAATATGTGGGTGAAGTTGCAGCAGCACCAACAATGGACAGAAATTCTTCTGTCAAGGGTGTATCTAGATCTAGATACAACAAGTTTGAATGTTGGTGTTGTGGCAAGAGAGGCCATTTTGCCTTAGACTGCTGGCACAACACAAGTGATAGGAAGAACAATAGTCTACCATTTAGAAGAGCAGCTGGTAGTTTTGTTGGTGCTAACCTGAACCAATGACCCAAGACTTACTTGGGTTCTAAGGGAAAGTAAATCTGTATTGCAGGTGAGTCCAAGTTGCCATGCCCCTATATGGTACTTGGACAGTGGATGTTCCAGCACATGATTGGAACAAAGGGGCTACTGAAGGAGTTCACATCTGTCAAAGATGGACCTAAAGTAATCTTTGGTGGATCTGAAAGAGGAGTCATCAAAGGGTTTGGTAACATTTCTTCTAACCTAATTACTATTACCCAAGTGGCTTATGTACAAGGTTTGAAACACAATCTGATAAGCATAAGCCAGCTGAGTGATTTAGGATATGACATTTCATTTGTTAAGGATGGATGTCATATCAAAAGATCAAGTGATCAAGAGATCATTTTGACTGGGTATAGGAAGAGAAATGTATATTGTCTTAATTTTGCATGTGAGAATAAGGCTTCTCCCATATGTCTTGTAGCTGATGATAATGCATCTCATTGTGTCAAGTGGCACAAGATATTGGCTCATCTTAATTACAAGACAATTGGCCAACTCTTTAGCAAAGAGTTAGTTAGGAATGGTCCTCAAGTTAAGTGCATAAAGGAAGGGATATGTTCAGTCTGTCAAAAGGGAAAGCAGACTAAATCCTCCTTTCATAGCCTTGTAAACAAGGATTCTGTGAGGTGCTTATACCTCTTGCATATGGATCTTTTTGGTCCTACGCCAGTTCATAGTCTAGGTAGGAAGGTCTATACTTTTGTGGTTGTAGATGACTATTCTAGATTTATATGGGTGTTCTTTCTGAGACAGAAATCAGAAACCCCATGTGTCTTACTTAGTTTTGTAAGACAAATTCAGAATGAACTGAACAGTACAGTGGTCAAAATCAGAAGTGACCATGGCACTGAATTTCAATCTGAAAGTATGATAAAATTATGTGAAGACTTTGGGATTCTCCAAGAGTTCTCCTCACCTAGAACACCTCAGCAAAATGGAATTGCTGAAAGAAAGAATAGAACATTAATTGAAGATGGTAGAACACTATTGAGTGACACCTCTCTTCTAGAATATTTTTGGGCTGAGGCAGTAAACACTGCATGTCATGTAATCAATAGGGCTTCTATCACCAAGAGCCACAAAATGTCTCCCTATGAGATTATGAAAGGTAGAAAACCAAATCTATCCTACTTCAGGATCTTTGGTTGCAAGTGCTATATACTTAACAATGGCATGTCATATTTGACTAAGTTTGCTGCCAAATCCCAGGAAGGGATATTTGTTGGGTACAACATAAATAGTAAGGCCTATAGAGTCTTCAACTTGACTACTCAAGTTGTAGAGGAGTCTGTTCATGTTGTATTTGATGAAACAAGATTAATCAACTGTGAGTTGTCTTGTAGATCAAATGATTCAACAGGTATAAGCCAAAGGATGGACAAGCTTTCCATTGTAGAAACATCAAAGGAAGATGGAGCATTGGAAAATGAAGGCTACTGTCCAGGGGGAGTACATGACTCTTTAGAAGCTGATGAAAACCAGGAGGTACATCGTAATGAAGGAGCTGGAGATGTTCAACCTGAAGGAAACCTTCCTCCAGCTACAAGACATCTTAAAGATCATCCAGCTAATCAGATTATAGGTGATCCAAGACAGGGAGTGCAGACTAGAAGCAGAAATCTGAGCACAGTTCTGCATTCAAGTTTCCTATCTCAAATGGAGCCTAAGAAGTTTGAAGAAGCCATCCAAGACCAACACTGGATTGATGCTATGCAAGAGGAGCTGAATCAATTCAGAAGGTGCAATGTCTGGGAGCTTGTTCCTAAACCAAAAGGCCACAATATAATTGGTACAAAATGGATCTATAGGAACAAGTCGAATGAGAGTGGAATAATTGTGAAGAACAAAGCTAGGTTGGTTGCTAAAGGATACTGGCAGGAAGAAGGAATTGACTTTGATCAAACATTTGCCCCAGTAGCAAGGCTGGAGGCAATCAGAATGTTCCTTGCCTATGCAGCATATCAAGACTTTAAAGTGTACCAGATGGATGTGAAATCAGCATTCCTGAATGGTGATTTAAAAGAGGAAGTCTATGTAGAGCATCCATCAGGTTTTGTAGATCCTCTTAAACCTGATTATGTTTATAGGCTTAGGAAAGCTTTGTATGGGTTAAAGCAAGCCCCAAGGGCTTGGTATGAAACCCTGTCTACTTTCCTTATTGAGAACAAATTCTCAAGAGGGAAAATAGATAAAACTCTATTCCTTAGGGAATCTAAAGGTAAGATCATCTTAGTTCAGATCTATGTAGATGACATAATTTTTGGATCTACTGAGAACAACCTTTGCAAAAAGTTTGCCAAACTTATGCAAGGGAAGTTTGAGATGAGTAGTATGGGGGAACTTAAGTTCTTCTTGGGACTCCAAGTAAGACAGACTGATGATGGCTTGTCCATATCCCAGTCTAAGTTCACCAAAGAGTTGATAAAAAAATATGGTATGGAATCTTCCTCTACCATGAAAACTCCTATGGGAACAAATATGCCTATATGTAAAGATGATACAGGTAAGCCTGTAGATGAGTCTTTGTATAGAGGAATAGTTGGTTCTCTATTATACCTCACAGCTAGTAGACCAGATATTATGTATGCTACATGTGTATGTGCTAGGTACCAAGCCTGCCCTAAAGAGTCTCATTATACTACTATCAAAAGGATTCTGAGATATCTTAAGGGCACACCTAATCTAGGCCTTTGGTACCCTAGGAATAGAGATTTTCTACTAACAGGTTATTCAGATGCAGATTTTGCAGGCTGTAGAGAGGAGAGAAAGAGTACTACAAGTACTTGTCAATTTTTGGGAGGAAGACTGATATCATGGAGCAGTAAGAAGCAGACCAGTATGACAATATCCACAGCTGAGTCAGAATATGTTGCTGCTGGAAGCTGCTGTGCACAGCTATTGTGGATATAATATCAATTGAAGGATTATGGTATTCAAGTAAGTAGAACACCTTTATTGTGTGATTCTAAGAGTGCTATTTCTATTTGCTAACAATCCTGTTTCTCATAGTAGAACTAAGCATATAGAAATCAAATATCATTTTCTTAGAGAGCATGTAGAAAGAGAAGACATCTCATTGGAATTTGTTAAAACAGATCATCAAATAGCAGATGTATTTACTAAGCCACTGGATGAAACAAAATTCAATAAATTTAAAATTGAATTAGGAATGCTGACCATTGACTAGTATATCAATAAACTTTCAAGTGGTATTAACAAACAAATATTGGCTAAGTAAAATGGTGTCGACACTTATAGTGATAAAGTGTCGACTCAGTGAAGTCTGGTCGACTAGTCAGAGAAATTGTGTCGACACAGAGAATATGTGTCGACACTTAAGGATCAAATAGTCGACTCATCCAGAAATATTGTGTCGACTTCACCAGAACATTGGTGTCGACACTTACAGATTTTGTGTCGACACTTGGACAAAGAGTCGACACAGAATTTCTGATGCTCTACTATGTATGTCAGGTGTCGAAATATCCTCAATTGGTGTCGGCACATAGTAGACAGAATTGTTTGTTGAGACAATAGAAGTTTGTGTCGACACATTCCATCTGTGTCGACACATTTAGACTGTTTTTGCCCGGCTTTTGACCTTCTTTCATTAGAGGGTATAAATAGGTCAAGAACGTATTCTGTCGACACGCTTACAAGGTTTTCGAGACTAAAACCCTGTGCCAACAATCTCTCTCTTCTCTCTCAAGCTTTCTCGACTGATTCAATGGCGCCTAAGGTTGAAGATAACGTGAATGAAGGATATGAGCTGGTTAGGGCTGCGTTCGACACCGCCGCACCAGAATTCAAACAAGTGATTTCCCTTATTACTGAAAATGGATTGGAATTTCTGGTTTCTGAACCAACAAAGATCTAGAAGAAGGAGGTCCTTGAATTTTACACTTCTGCATCAATGGATTCTTTTGGACTCAAGATCAAGTCCACAGTTCATGGCACCAAGGTCAAGCTTACTCTACGGAGTTTAAGAAAAATTCTTCAATTGCCAAGCATTGAGAATGTAGAAGAGGTTCCATCCTCTAAGACAAGGGAGGCTCTCCAATGGTGTGGAATGGATCCAACCATAAAGATTAGAGCAGCCATCAATAGAAAAAGAATGAATCACCAGGGCAAGTTTCTGTCTGAGGTAGTTGGAAAGGTGATTTTGTGCAAACCTGGAGGACATGATAGGGTCTCAGCCTATATGTTCTGCCTTATGACAAGAATTGTCTTTAAAATTCCAACTGACTGGTCAGTAGTTGTATTTGATAAGATCAAGGAAGGACTTAAGAAGCCAAATCTGGCTAGGATTTTGAGTTTATACTTGGCTGGAGTCATCCCAGAAGTTATGCAACAACTTCCTGGGACTAAGATTAATCACATGAGAAAGATGGATATGAGATTATTCTCAAGATGGGATAGAGTTCTATCCAAAGAGATGCCTGAGGTGGACAGGCATGATTCACCTGAGAAATCCCCAGGTCATGAACAAGGTACTGAGCAGCATCAAGATGAACAAGTTAGAGAACCAGCTGAGGACCTGACTAGATCTAATCCAGCTCAGAAAGAAACATTACCTGCACAGGAGCAGGGGGAGCAAGTTCATTCTCCAACTCAGGATATTACTGATCCTGCACAGGTACAGGGGGAGCAAGGTCATTTTCCTGCCCAGGACATTTCACATACTGAACAAGTGCAGAGGGAGAAGATTTCTGAACCAGTGCAAGAGGAAGAACAAATAGATTTATCTAAAGACTTGAACAGTGCTGATCTGGATGATTCATCTTCTGTTCAAGCTCTGAAGGAATACAGTCTAGATGAGTTGTTTCCTAATGTTGAAATTGCTACTGATAGAGAAGAGGAGGAGCAAGACATTGAGGTAGAACCATAAGTTGAGATAGAGCTAGTTGTTGAGGAGGAGCAAGTTGTTGAGGGGGAGCCTGTGAATGTTGAGGATGAACAACATGTCACTGAGGCAGAAATTCCTCCTGCATCTCCTGAGAGAGTTCAGATTGAAAGCTCATCAGATTCTGAGAATGAAGAAGCCAAAATGGCTAAGAAGAGGAAACTTATTGTCTTCAAGAGAAGGAGCAAAAGCTATAAGCAAGCACTACAGACCACAACTCACCAATCTCCATCTGAATTTAATTACAACAAGTTCATGGTAGATTTGCAGGTGAAGCTGGATGAACAAAGAGTAGCTTTAGAGAAATATGTTGATGAGAATAATAAGTCACTTCAATTTGATCTGGCTCAAGATATTAAATCTATCAGATTTGAGGTGAATATGAATAAAAAGGAAATGACAGATTGCTTCCATAAGGGAGGTAATGCTGTAGTATTTTTAGCTAAACAACAGCAGTCCATTCTTACTAAAGTAGATGATATTGCTTTGAAGCAAGGTTATGTTTTGGAAAATCAGCTGAGGATGAATGAAAATCTGACTGAATCTCACCATGAGATTCTCAATAAGGTAGTAGATACTGCTGCAGGACTGTCTGCTGCAAGAGCTAAAGAAATGGAAGTGTATGATCAGAAACTCAAGGAGGCTATCACTTCAGTTCAAACTGCTATCACAACCTCTCAGACAGAGATATCTACTAAGCTTCAAAAGTTGAAACCATTTTTTAAAGAGGGTGTGAATTATCTTGATGGCCAGATAAGATTTCAGAAGGATGATCTCCGAGACCATATTGAAAGAGAAGTCCTAAAGGGGGAGAGATTATTAGTTCATGCTGGCTCAGAACACACCAAATGGGTGACTAATAGTATTCGAGCCACATTGGGATATCCACCTTTATGTGATGATGCTATGGTGGCTGAGTCAGGAATTCAACAAGATTTACTTGATGGCAATCCACCTGAGGTTGCCCAAGTCATTTACCCCCCTGAAGATTTTGATATGATTAATCAGCAAGTACATGCTATGTATAGTCCTCCACAGGAGGTTACAAATGTTGTTATTGAGAAAGTTGATAAGCCTGATGCAGGTTTGAAAGAACAACAAGATGCTCTACTGTCCAAGAAAAGATTTAGAGAGCAAGCTGAACTTAAGCCTGACTTTGAGCAATGGAGTCCCACTTCAAGAAACATTATACTGACAGCATGGAAGGCTGTAAAGGATCAAGTCCATGAAAGAGGAAAGTAGTTTAATGAGATTGAATGGCAAAAGTATGAAGCTAGGCAGGAGGCTATAATTCAATATAGAAGAAAAGCCAAGATGGGGAGGCTACCACCAGGTCCTCAGGAGCCAAGTAAATATTTTCCAAAGCCCTTTCACTACTTTGAAAGGCAAAGGCTCAAGGAAGAAGCTCAGAAGAAAGCCGATCTGAAAGGCAAGAAGCCTGCTGAGGTTGCTGAACCTGCTGTGAAGGCTCAAATTCAATCTGGCAAAGGAATTGTCATAAGATAGCCTGATCAGTCTTAGCTTAAGTTTACCAGTCCTTTAAATTGTTTTGTAATGTTTTGTTAAGTCATTCAATGTAAACATCTGTAACAAACATTTCCAAGTTATAAACAAAACATTGTTCTGTAATCATTTATTAATGTTCATCTTTATTATGTGATGAATTTGCTGAATGTTTTGTTTATTAATGTATTCCTGTAATGTCATGCTTATATACATCATCATATTATATTTCTTAAATGGTGTATATCATTAGCTAAAAAGGTTATGACTTCTCCAAATAGTGGGAGATTGTTGGGTACATTGGAAAATGTGTACCTGATTTGAAGAAGCCTAACTTAGCTTAATGATATACATCAAGGTGTATTTGATGTTATTTTGAGTTGACATGTGCAGGTTAAGTAAGTTCTAAAAGTACAGGAAATTATTCTAAGTCCATGTGTCGACACCAGAAAAAGCTATGGCGACACTTCAGAATATTTGTGCCGACACTTGAAGAAGGCTGTGTCGACACAGAGAAAGATAGTCGACCACATTTATGTCGACACTGGGAAGCAGTGTCGACTCACAGAAGTATAGTCGACAGCAGCTGTATCAATACTGGGAAGTTGTGTCGACACATTGAAGCAGAGTCGACACCAGAAGGCAGTGTCAACACATTGAGGCAGAGTCAACACATATTGGCAGGGTCGACAATAGTTGTGTCGACACCAGAAGACAGAGTCGACACATATTGGCAGGGTCGATGATAGTTGTGTCGACACCAGAAGACAGAGTCGACACATATTGGCAGAGTCGACAAAAGCTGTGTCGACACCTGAAGGCAGTGTCGACACATACTATGTTCTGAATCTATAACAACTGTGTCGACACACAGGACTTGTGTCGACACACTGCAAGTCTAGACCAAGTCATTTGCTGAAGAATGATGAAGTGTTTAAGTCGACACAAATACTCAGTGTCGACTCACTCTCAAGTTGTAGTATGCAGAAGCTGAGTCGACTTAAAGGCAAACTTGTCGAATTCTCCAGAGGCAGTGTCGACACCAAAGTTACTTGTGTCGACACATATAGACAGATGGTCTCGACACTTTCTGACAGTCAGTCTCGACACTTTGCTGATCAATACAAAGACTAAGGATCTGTTTGAAGACTTGACAGCTGTGGGTTGCAACAGTTTATCTGAAGCTGTCAGACTTGTCAGAAGACAGTTAGAAACCGGATCAGCCGGTTACCATGAAGAAGGTCTATAAATAGACAGATTCAGAAGGCAATATTAAGGATTTGATTTTGAGAGCAACAAACATACAAACTGATTGAAGAATCAAATCAAGAAAGTGCAAGGCACTGAAGAAGATCTTCATCAGAAGATCTAAGAAGACATTCTGAAGGGTTCAACCTATCAGGATCTGTCTAAGGAGAATTCGTTCAAGAATTCTGAAGAAGATTCAAAGGGATTGGATAGAGAGGGATCCAGCCATTTGAAGATCAAGAAGGAAGCTGTTACAAGTTTCTCAAGAAGTTGTTTGGAAATCAACTCAGCTAGTTCAGATTCAAGAAGCTTTGAAGAAAGCTAAGTTTCAGTTGGTTTCATCCATCAGCTGATCAGGTGCTGTCTTGTCCTTTCTCTCTCAACAAGGGCAAGATTCTATAAAACTCTTTTCTAATTTCTGTAGGGTCTATCAATATAGATCTGAGCTGTAAGCCTATGTTATAAAGGCTGAGTGTAGGAGAGTTGATCTCTGAGTGGTAGGGCTGTTGCCTGAGTGTAGGAGAAAGTTTTTCTCTGAGTTGTAGGCCTTGTGTCAAGGCTGAGGTAGGGCTGTTGAGCCTGAGTTGTAGGAACCATTCTGGGTTCTGAGTTGTAGGAACCTTTCCAGGTTCTGAGCTGTAGGATCTACTGATCTGAGTTAAAGAGGAAGTTTGGCCGAATCTAGCACACTGCTAGATAGGTGAAGGGGGAAAGTGGATGTACCCAGACCTTGGGGAACCACTATAAAACTGTGTGCAATCTGTGTTGTATGAATTTCTGTGATTGCTGTGCTGTGTGATTTAATTTAGTTATTATATTCTGCCTAAAAGTGAGAACAAGCATTAGAACCTATTCACCCCCCCTCTAGGTGTTTAGGTAGTCTTGAAAGTAAAACTATCATAGATTGCTTCTTGTTGTGCAAGATATTTGTCCCATTCTTGTTTGGAGTACCACTTACCCATGTCATATTGATTATAAGTAACTGCATTCCATACAGTTAAGATGATGCCTCTGGAGGTTAGACTCCATTTCTCAAAATCAGGCCTAGCCTCAGCCTATTCTCTGAATCTTTTCTTGGATAACTGAGCCTCTTGCTCTTTAAGCAAAGCTGGATCAGCCATTTCCACTTCTTCAGAAATTAATGGCAATTTTTCAAGTGGAGGGCTGTACATATTCTGGATTGCCTGTTAAATTTCTTCAAACTCAGGAGGGGGATATATGACTTGAGCTACTTCATGTTGCATCCCCTCCAAGAATTCAGGTTAGCATCCAGATTCTGCAGTATTGTTGTCATCACATAAGGGTGGATATCCCAAGGTAGCTCTGATACTGTTAGATATCCATTTAGCATGTTCAGAGCTAGCCTGAACTAATACCCTCTCCCCCTTTATGACTTCCCTATGAATATGATCTCTGAGATCATTCTTCTGAAACCTTATTTGATCTGAAATATGATAGCTCCCAGTTGTATAGTAGTGTTTGAACTTCTTTACTTGAGCTGAAATTACAGACTATGAAGTTTTGATAGCAGTATCAACTGCTTCCAGATCCAGTTTTATTTGTGCCTCTACAACAGACATTTTGGTGTACATATGTGTTTGTATTGCAGTGGTTTGGTTAGCCAAATTTTGTCAAAGTGATTGAATGCATGTCAATCAAATTCTCATTCATTCTTAGCTGGTTCTCTAGCACATACCCTTGCTTGACAACCAGATCATCTACCCGAGACTTTGTCTCTTTTTGTTGTTTGACAATATATACCACAACATTGCCTCCCTTATAGAAGCAATCTGTCATTTCTTTCTTAAACAAATTTACTTCAAATCTTATAGATTTGATATCCTGTGCTAGATTGAACTGCAACATCCTGTGGCTCTCATCCAAATACTTTTCTAGTGCAAGTCTTTGCTCATCAAGCTTGACCTGTAGTTGTACTAACAGAGAACTAAAGTCCATTGTAGGAGTAGTAAATGAGGATCCAACCTTTAAGGCTTTCTTATATCCAAAGCGCTTTTTCCTTAGCTCCATAAGCTTCCTTTTCTTTATCCTAGAGGTTGCTTGCTCATCCACGGAATCAGAAGAATTGTCAACTTCCATTAGTTATTCTGGAGCATCTGCTCCTTGTCCTGGGGCTAGGTCAGGTACCTACCCCTCAACCCTTGCATCAGGTTGAATATCAGCAGAAGTTTCTTCCTTATTTCCCTCTTCATGCTCCCACTGGAAGTCAGTTTCCAGTTCTTAAACTATCTCATTTATATGATTCTGAGGTTAAGCTGGTAGATCAGGAATATGCACACCTTATGCCTCTTTTTCAGAAGTTTCAGTAGCTGTGTTGATGTCCTGAACCACTTCCATAATAGTGAGGTTTGCAGTCTCACTGTCTAGCTCAGCTTCATGTATATCTCCCCCTGGGACTGATATCTTTTGATTATCTATTAGATTGACATTCTCCCCCTTGATTTGAGCTTCAGTTCTAGGTGTGAGATTGGGAGACTTCCTGGGTAGTTCAGTGTTATCATCATCAGAACTTAAATCAACCCTTTCTTTTGAGTCACTAGAGGACTCTACATCTTAGACAGTAGCTTTCTTTGTTTTAGTGACCTGTTTGGACTAGAGCTTTGGTGCAGGTTCTTCCTTGGATAATACTCTGTCCCACCTAGACATGATTCTTATATCCATTCTCCTAATGTGGTTTATTTTGGAACCAACAATCTGGTTTAGTACATCAGGTATGCTGACAGCCAGATACAGACTTAAGATTCTGCTTAGATTTGCCTTCTTAATACTTTCCTTAATCTTATTAAAGATTACAGCACTCTAGTCAGTCTTCACCTAGAAGATGACTCTAGTCATGAGGCTGAACATGTAGGAAGAGATCATATCATGCCCTCCAGTTTTGTAGAGAATTACTTTTCCAATAATTTCAGACAGAAACTTTCCTTTGGAGTTTATACCTTTCCTAGTCATGGATGATCCAATGTTGGTGGTTGAGGGCAGTCCACACCATTTAAGGGCTTCAGCAGTCAAAGTAGAATCAACCTCAATCTCTTCTTTAATCCTTGAAGTTGAAGGGATTGCTCAGACTTTTGAGAGTTATTTTCACCTCTTCTCAGTGAATAGTAGACTTGATCTTGTTTCCCTTAGAATTCAATGAGATGTTGGAATAAAATGCAAGAACTTCCTTCTTCCATATCCTTGTTGGTTCAGAAACCAGATAATTTACTCCAGCGTCTTGTATTAGGTCCACAACCGCCTTGATTTCCTATTCAGCATTGTTGAACGCTTCTCGGACAAGCTCATAACCTTCGTTAATATTATTTTCCATCTTGGGAACCATTGTAGATGAAAGAAGTGGAGGTTGAAGAGAGAGAAGAAGAATTTCTCGTCGACACTGATGGTTTAGTCTCGGGATTTCTGAGAGCGTATTCGACATGGTCTTATTTCCTCCTATTTATAATTTTCTAAATAGGGGAGGTCAAAAGGCGCGCTGAAATTAGAGTTTCATATGCCGACACAAGTTTGTTTGTGTCGGCACTGACTACTAACGTCTCGACAGAGAGTTTAGAGTCTCGACAACTCTATGTATCGACACCAACTTCTGTGTGTTGACACAGACTACTAAGGTCTTGACACACATAACTTGTGTTGACACATATTTTACTTAGTCATATGTTGAGTAGAATTTTACTTAACCTATCATCTTATTCCAGGTTCAACATGCCTAATTCAATTTTAAAATAATTGAATTTACTTTCATCTAGAGGTTTAGTGAATATGTCAGCTACTTGTTTATCAATAGAAACAAACTCTAGACTTATGTCTTCTTTCTCAACATGTTCTCTAATAAAATGGTACCTAATTTCAATGTGCTTTGTTCTGCTATGTGAAACAAGGTTTCTAGCAATTGATATATCACTAGTAGAATCACAATATAATGGATTTCTACTTATCTTGATATCATAATCTTCAAGTTGATGTTGTATCCACAACAACAAAGCACAGCAACTCCTAGCTGCAATATATTCTGACTCTATTGTGGATATAACAACACTTGTCTTCTTTTTGCTGCTCCATGACACCAATCTTCCACCTAGGAATTGACATGTACCTGTGGTACTTTTCATGTCTTCCTTGCAGCCTGCAAAGTCTGTATCTGAAAAACCTGTTAGTAGAAAATCTCTATTCCTAGGGTACCATAGACTAAGATCTGGTGTGCCCTTAAAAAATCTTAAAATTTTCTTTGCAGCAGAATGAGACTCTTTAGGGCATGCCTGGTATCTAGCGCAGACACATGTAACATACATGATGTCAGGCCTACTTGCAGTCAAGTATAGTAAGGAGCCAATTATCTTTCTATAAAAAGACTCATCAACAGGTTTCCCTGCCACATCTTTGCCTATAGGCATACTTGACCCCATTTGAGTTTTCATGGTGGAGGCAGTCTCCATGCCATATTTTTTAATCAACTCCTTGATGAACTTAGACTGGGATATGGACATGTCATCATCAGTCTGTCTTACTTGGAGTCCCAAGAAGAACTTTAGCTAACCCATGCTGCTTATCTCAAAATTCCCTTGCATATGTTTGGCAAACTTCCTGCAAAGGTTGTTCTCAGTAGATCCAAAGATTATGTCATCAACATATATCTGGACTAGGATGATCTTGCCCTTTGATTCCCTTAGGAATAGGATCTTGTCTATTTTCCCCCTTGAGAATTTGTTCTCAATGAGGAAAGTATACAATGTCTCATACCATGCTCTAGGAGCTTGTTTCAACCCATATAGAGCTTTCTTAAGAATATAAATATGATCAGGAAAGTGAGGATCTACAAAACCTGATGACTGATCCACATATACTTCCTCTTTTAGATCTTCATTCAGGAATGCTGACTTGACATCCATCTGGAAGGCCATGAATTCTTTATAGGCTGCATAGGCAAGGAATAGTCTTATTGCTTCCAGCCTTGCTACTGGGGCAAAGGTCTGGTCAAAGTCTATTCCTTCTTCCTGCCTGTAGACTTTTGCCACCAATCTGGCATTGTTCTTGACAATAATGTCATTTTCATCTAAATTATTCTTATAGATCCACTTAGTCCCTATGACATTATGTCCCTTAGGTCTTGGAACCAGTTTCCAGACTTTATATCTCTTGAATAGATTCAGCTCTTCCTACGTAGCACCAATCAAGAGAGTCTTGGATAGCATCTTCAAACTTCTTTGGTTCCATTTGAGACAGGAAGCCTGAACATAGTGTTGAGTTCAAGCTCTTGCTTCTGGTAATTACACCATGACTTGCATCACCAATGATTTGGTGAGCTGAATGGTCTCTTAAATGTCTCATAGCTAGAGGCAATCTTTCTTCAGCTTGATGTTCTTCATTTCCTTCAGCTTGCTGATCCTCAATGTCTTCAACTAGTTGTTCTTCATTCTCAACTTGTATGTCTTGAGCTCCCCCTGGATAGCATCCATCATCTTCAATCTCTTGGCCTGTTGGTTTATCTTCCCTGATGGTCAGATTGTTCATCTCATCCTTTAAACCTGCAGGACTAGAAGAAGTGCTTGGCAGCTCACAGTTAATTAACTTAGACTCATCAAAGACAACATGGATAGATTCTTCTATAACTTGTGTAGTCAAGTTATAGATCCTATATGCCCTACTATTGTTGTTGTACCCGACAAATATCCCTTCTTGGGACTTGGCAGCAAACTTAGTCAAATGAGACTTACCATTGTTAAGTACATAACACTTGCTACCAAAAATCCCGAAATATGATAAATTAGGTCTTCTGCCTTTCAGAATCTCATAGGGAGTCTTTTTGTCGCTTTTGGTGATGGAAGCTCTATTTGGAACATGACAAGCAGTATTTACAACCACAGCCCAGAAATATTCTGGGAGAGAAGTGTCATTTAACAAGGTCCTACCTGCCTCAATTAGAATTATGTTCTTCCTTTCAGCAATTTTGTTTTGCTATGGAGTTATAGGAGAGGAGAATTCTTGATGAATCTCAAGCCCTTCACAGAACTTTGTCATGCATTCATACTGAAACTCAGTGATAGTTATACTTTCAAGACCACCTAAACACCTAGAGGGGGGGGGGGAGTGAATAGGTTCTAATGCTTGTTTTAACTTAAGGAAGAATATAATTACTGATTATAAGAGAATTCAGCAAACACTGCAGCAAACACAACACAGCAATCACAAATATGCACACATCACAGATTGCACACAGATTTATAGTGGTTCCCCAAGGTCTGGGTACATCTACTTTCCCCCTTCACTTATCTAGCAGTGTGCTAGATTCGGCCTAACTTCCTTCTTTATCTCAGATCCTCAGATCCTACAACTCAGAATCCTGAAAGATTCCTACAACTCAGAACCCTATAAGGTTCCTACAGCTCAGGCTAACTAGCCCTACCTCAGCCTTGCCACAAGGCCTACAACTCAGAGAAAACTTTCTCCTATAACTTAGGCATAACCAGCCCTACCACTCAGAGAATACCTCTCCTACACTCAGCCTTTATAATCTAGGCTTACAACTCAGATCTATATAAATAGATCCTACAGAAATTGAAAATTGAAGTTATATAATATCTTGCCCCCGTTGAGAGAGAAGGGACAAGACTGTTCTTGATCAGCTTCTTAAAAAACCTGATGGATGAAATCAACTGGATCTTAGCTTTCTTCAAAGCTTCTTGAATCTGAACTTAAGAAACCTGTGATAGCTTCCTTCTTGTCTTCAAAATGGCTGGATCTCTCTCTATCCACAACCCTTGATAATACTTCAGAATTCTTGGATGAATTCAACTTAGACTGAATCTGAGTGGATGTTCACTTCAGAACGTCTTCTTAGATCTTCTCACGAAGATCTTCTTCTTTGCCTTGCACTTTCTTGATTTGAGATCTTGTCTCACAACAATGATTACTCAGTTTGTTTATATGTCACTATTCTTTTTCTCTTCTTCTGAATCTGTCTATTTATAGACTTCATCCTTGGTAACCGACTGATCCGGTTTCTAACAAACTTCTGACAAGTCTGACAGCTTCTGTCAACCTGTTGTAACTCACAACTGTCAAGTCTTCAAACAGATCTTGTGTCTTTGTCTTTGTCAGCAAAGCGTCGAGATAGTCTGTTAGAAAGTGTCGAGACCATCTGTCAATATATGTCGACATAAGTGACTTAGGTGTCGACACAGCCTTTGACGATGTCGACATGTCTGTCTTTATGTCGACTCAGCTTCTCAATACTGCATCTAGAGAATGTGTCGACACAGAGTATTTGTGTCGACGTAAACACTCCATCATTCTACATCAACTAACTAGGTCTAGACTTTGCAGTGTGTCGACACAAGTACTGTGTGTCGACACAGTTGATGTAGACTCAGAATATAGTGTGTGTCAACTCTGCCTCTGTATGTCGACTCAGTCTTCTGGTATCGACACAATTATTGTCGACTAGCAATCCTGTGTGTCGACACAGTCTCCCAGTGTTGACACAATTGATGTCGACTAAACTTCTGTGTGTCGACACTGCTTCCCGGTGTTGACACAATTGTTGTCGACTCTATTTCTCTGTGTCGACACAGCCTTCTTCAAGTGTCGACACAATCTTTCTGAAGTGTCGACACAGCTCCTTCTGGTGTCGACACATGGACTTAGAATAATTTTCCTGTATTTTAGTACATTCTTAACCTGCACATGTCAACTCAAAATAACATCAAATACACCTTGATGTATATCATTGAGCTAAGTTAGGCTTCTTCAAATCAGATACACATTTTCTAATGTACCCAACAATCTCCCCCTATTTGGAGAAGTCATAACCCTTTTAGCTAATGATATACACCATTTATGAAAATTTAATATGATGATGTACAAGAGCATAATATATCAGGAATCTTTTATAAACAAAACATTAACCACAGAATCATCACAGAATAAAGATGATCATGAAGAAATGATTACAGAACAAGGTTTTGTTTATTCATTTAGAAATGTTTGTTACAGCTTGTTTACATTGATTAGATTAACAAACAGATCATTACAAAACATTTGAAAGAACTGATAAACTTAAAACAAGACTGATCAGGCTCCTGGATGACAATTCCTTTTCCTAAATGAATCTGAGCCTTCACAACAGTTTCAGCAACATCAATAGGCTTTTTGCCTTTCAGTTCAGCTTTCTTTTGAGCCTCCTCCTTGAGCCTTTGCCTTTCAAAGTAATGAAAGAGCTTGGGAAAATACTTGCTCGGCTCCTAAGCATCAGGTGGTAGCCTCCCCATCTTAGCCTTTCTTCTGATCTGTACTATGGCCTCTTGCCTGGCCTCATACTTTTGTCATTCAATTTCATGATACCACTTTCCTTTTTCATGCACTTGATCCTTCACAGCCTTCCAGACAGTTAGTATAATGTTCCTTGAGGTAGGGCTCCACTGCTCAAAATCAGGTCTAAGTTCAGCTTGCTCTCTAAATCTCTTCTTGGATAATTGAGCATCTTGTTGATCTTTTAAATTTGCTTCTGGCTGATCTACTTTTTCAATAATTACATTTGTAACCTCCTGTGGAGGACTGTACATTGCCTGCACTTGCTGATGAATCATTTCAAAATCAGCAGGGGGTATATGACTTGGGCAACCTCAGATTGATTACCTTCAAGTAGACCTTGTTGTATTCCTGACTCAGCAATACCATCATCATCACACAATGGTGGATATCCCAATGTGGCTCTAACACTGTTGGTTACCCACTTGGCATGTTCTGAGCCAGCATGGATAAGTACCCTCTCCCCCTTTAGGACTTCTCTGGCTACATGATCCCTAAGATCATCCTTCTGAAACCTTATTTGTCCATCAAGAAAATTCACACCCTCTTTAAGGAATGATTTTAATTTGAGAAGCTTGTCAGATATTTCTTTCTGTGAGGTGGTGATAGCAGATTGAACTGAATCCAGGGCATCTTTGAGCTTTTGATCAAAGACTTCCATATCTTTAGTCCTTGCAGTAGTCAGCATTGTTGCAGTACCTTGTAACTTAGTGAGAATTTCATTGTGAGATTCAGTCAAATTGTCATTCATTCTCAGCTGATTTTCTAGAACATATCCTTGTTTCAAAGCAATGTCATCCACCTTACCAAGGATAGTTTGGTTCTATTGAGCTAGATATACCACAACATTACCTCACTTGTGGAAGCAATCTGTCATCTCTTTTTTATTCAGATTTACCTCAAATCTGATTGACTTGATGTCTTGGGCAAGATCAAACTGAAGTGACTTATTACTTTCATCTATATATTTCTCCAAGGCTCTTCTTTGCTCATCCATCTTCACTTGCAAATTCACCATGAACTTATTGTAATCAAACTCAGTAGAAGATTAGTGACTTGCAGACTCCAGAGCTTGCTTATAGCTTTGACTTTTTCTCTTGTAGACCATGAGCTTCCTTTTCTTAGCCTCCCTGGCTTCTTCTGTCTCAGATTCTGAAGAACTTTCAATCTGAACTCTTTCTTGAGGAGATGGAGGAATTTCTTTTTCAGTGACCTGTTGTTCTTCCTCAACAGTCACTTGCTCCCCCTCAATAACACCTTTCTCCTCCTCAACCCTTAGGGTGTCATCCTTATCAGCTGCCTGTCCAAGATCATGAAATAACTCTTCTAGAGTGTATTCCTTTTGTGCTGGTGCAGGTGATGATATATCAATATCAGCAGTGCTCAAATCTTCTGATAAGTTTACTATTTCTTCCACTACTTGTTCAGAAATTGACTCCCCCTGCAACTGTTCAGGATTAGAAATGTTCTGGGCAGGAGTGTGAGCTGGCTCCCCCTGCACCTGTGTAGGTATTGGTTCTTCCTGGACTTGAGTAGACCCAGTCTGGTCCTCAGCCTGTTCTCTAACTTGTTCTCCTTGAATTTGTTCAGTGCCAAGAACATGTCTTGGTGATGTCTCAGTAGTGTCCTGCCTGTCCATATCAGGCATCTCTTTGGACAGAACCCTATCCTACCTGGAGAATAATCTCATGTCCATTTTCCTCATGTGATTGATTTTGGACCCAGGAATTTGTTGTATGACCTCTAGAATGAGTCCATCCAGGTATAGACTCAAAATTCTAGCCAAATTTGGCTTCTTTATTCCTTCTTTGATTTTATCAAACACAACTGCAGACCAGTCTGTGTTAATATTGTAGAGTATCCTTATCATGAGAGAGAACATCATGGCAGATATCCTATCATGGCCTCCTAGCTTACATACAATCACTTTCCCTACTACTTCAGATAGGAACTTTCCCTATTGATTCATTCCCTTTCGGTTTATGACAGCTCTTATTCTTATGGTTGGATCCAATCCACACCATTGGAGGGCCTCCCTTGTCTTTGAGGCTGGGACCTCTTCTTCATCTTGAATGTAGGGTATGTGAAGAATCTTCCTTAAACTCTTTAGAGTGAGTTTCACCTTAGTTCCATGAACTGTGGATTTGATCTTGAGGCCAGAAGTGTCCATTGTTGCAGAAGTATAAAATTCCATTACCTCTTTCTTCCAGATCTTTATGGGTTCGGAAACAAGAAACTCTAATCCGGATTCTGAAAGTAGAGTAACTACCCTTTGTATATCTGTCGACGCATTCTCAAATGCATTGCGCACCAGCTCGTAACCTTCGTTAATGTTGTATTCAACTTTGGGCGCCATTGGAAAGATGAGAAAGCTTGAGAGAAGAGAAGAGAGATTGTCGACACAGGGTTTTAGTCTCGAAAACCTTGTGAGCGTGTCGACAGAATACACTCTTGACATATTTATACTCTTCTAATCAAAGAAGGTCAAAAGGCGGGCAAAAACAGTCTAAATGTGTCGACACTGTTGGAATGTGTGGACACAAACTTATATTGTCTCGACATCAATATTGACTACTTTGTGTTGACACCAATTGATGATATGTCGACACAGGAGATACGTAGTAGTGCATCAGAAATTCTGTGTCGACTCTTAGTACAAGTGTCGACACAAAATCTGCAAGTGTCGACGCCATTACTCTGGTTGTGTCGACACTACATTTCTGGATGAGTCGACTCATTGACCCTTAGGTGTCGACACAATTTCCCTGACAAGTCGACATGACTTCTCTGTGTCGACACTATCACTGAATGTGTCGATACCATTTTACTTAGTTAATTTTATGGTAAATTAACCTATGGCCAGCATTCCTAATTCAATTTTAAATTTATTGAATTTAGTTTCATCCAGTGGCTTAGTAAATACATCTGCAATTTGATAATCTATTTTAACAAATTCCAATGAGATGTCTTCTTTTTCTACATGTTCTCTAAGAAAATGGTATTTTATCTCTATATGTTTAGTTCTACTATGAGAAACAGGATTGTTTGCAATAGAAATAACACTCTTAGAATCACACAATAAAGGTGTTCTACTTACTTGAATACCATAGTCCTTTACCTGATGCTGAATCCACAATAGCTGTGCACAGCAGCTTCCAGCAGCCACATATTCAGACTCAGCAGTGGATATTGCCACACTAGTCTGCTTCTTACTACTCCATGAAATCAACCTTCCTCCCAGAAATTGACATGTACCTGTAGTACTTTTTTTATCTTCTCTACAGCCTGCAAAATCTGCATCTGAATAACCTATTAGTTGAAAATCTCCATTCCTAGGGTACCAAATGCCTAGATTATGTGTGCCCTTTAGATATCTCAAAATTCTCTTAACAGCAGAGTAATGAGATTCTTTAGGGCATGCCTGGTACCTAGCACAGACACATATAGCATACATAATATCTGGTCTACTAGCTGTGAGGTATAATAGAGAACCAATTATTCCTCTATACAAAGACTCATCTACAGGCTTACCTGCATCATCTTTGCATATAGGCATACTTGTTCCCATAGGAGTTTTCATGGTAGAGGATGATTCCATACCATATTTCTTGATTAACTCTTTGGTGAACTTAGACTTGGATATGGACAAGCCATCATCACTCTGTCTCACTTGGAGTCCCAAGAAGAACTTAAGTTCCCCCATACTACTCATTTCAAACATCCCTTACATAAGTTTGGCAAACTTCTTGCAAAGGTTGTTCTCTGTAGACCCAAAAATTATGTCATCTACATAGATTTGGACTAAGATTATCTTGCCTTTAGACTCCCTTAGGAATAGAGTCTTGTCTATTTTGCCTCTTGAGAATTTGTTCTCAATAAGAAAAGTAGACAGGGTTTCATACCAAGCCCTTGGGGCTTGCTTTAACCCATATAAAGCTTTCCTAAGTCTAAAAACATAACCAGGTTTAAGAGAATCTACAAAACCTGATGGCTGCTCCACATAGACTTCTTCTTTTAGATCTCCATTCAGAAATGCTTACTTCACATCCATTTGATATACCTTAAAGCCTTGGTATGCAGCATAGGCAAGAAACATTCTGATTGCCTCCAATCTTGCTACTGGGGCAAATGTCTGATCAAAAATCTATTCCCTCTTCCTGTCTATATCCTTTAGCAACCAGTCTTGCTTTGTTCTTTACTATTACTCCACTTTCATCCAACTTGTTCCTAAATATCCACTTTGTGTCAATGATGTTGTGGTCTCTTGGTTTAGGAACTATTCCCAGACTTTGCACCTTCTGAATTGATTAAGCTCTTCTTGCATAGCATTAATCCAGTGTTGGTCTTGGATGGCTTCTTCAAATTTCTTAGGCTCCAACTGTGATAGAAAACTTGAGTGCAAGACTGTGCTTGGATTGCTGCTTCTAGTCTGCACTCCTTGTCTTGGATCCCCTATTATCTGATTTGTTGGATGGTCTTTAATATGTCTTATAGTTGGAGGTAGATTTCCTTCTGGTTGATCATTTCCAGGCCCTTCATTATGCTGTACTTCTTGGGAGTCATCAGCTTCTATAGAGTCATGTACTCCCCCTGGACTGTAACCATCATTTTCCACTTGTTCATTTTCAGTTGAACCTTCTGCAATGGAAAGCTTGTCCATCCTTTTGCTTATACCTGTTGGACTGTATGAACTACAAGGCAACTCATAATTGATTAATCTTGATTCATCAAACACAACATGTATAGATTCTTCTACAACTTGAGTGGTCAAGTTGTAGACTCTATAATCCTTACTATTGATGCTGTACCCAACAAATATCCCATCTTGGGATTTGACAACAACTTAGTTAGATAAGACTTTCCATTGTTAAGTATATAGCACTTGCAACCAAAGATCCTAAAGTAGGATAGATTTGGTTTTCTACCTTTCATAATTTCATAGGGAGTCTTTTTGTGGCTCTTGGTGATAGAAGCCCTATTGATCACATGACATACAGTGTTTACTGCCTCAGCCCAGAAATATTCTGGAAGAGAAGTGTCACTCAATAGAGTTCTACCAGCTTCAATCAATGTCCTATTCTTTCTTTCAGCAATACCATTTTGCTGTGGTGTTCTAGGTGAGGAGAATTCTTGGAAAATCCCAAAGTCTTCACATAATTTTATCATACTTTCAGATTGAAATTCAGTGCCATGGTCACTTCTGATTTTGACCACTGTACTGTTCAGTTCATTCTGAATTTGTTTCACAAAACTAAGTAAGACACTTGGGGTTTTTGATTTTTGTCTCAGAAAGAACACCCATGTATATCTAGAATAGTCATCTACAACCACAAAAGTGTAGACCTTCCTACCTAGACTATGAACTGGCATAGGACCAAAAAGATCCATATGTAAGAGGTATAAACACCTCACTGAATCCTTGTTTTCAAGGTTATGAAAGGAGGATTTTGTCTGTTTGCCCTTTTGACAAGCTGAGCATATCCCTTCCTTTATACACTTAACTTGAGGACCATTCCTCACTAACTCTTTGCTAAAGAGTTGGCCAATTGTCTTGTAGTTAAGATGAGCTAACCTCTTATGCCATTTGACACAATGTGAGGCTCTCTCATCAGCTACAAGACAGATAGAAGAAGCCTTGATCTCACACCCAAAATCAAGACAATACACATTTCTTTTTCTATAACCAGTCAATATGACCTCTTGATCACTTTACCTCTTGATATGACATTCATTCTTTATAAATGAAATGTCATATCCTAGGTCACTCAGCTGGCTTATGCTGATGAGGTTATGTTTCAAACCTTTTACATAAGCCACTTGAGTAATGGTAATTTTATTTGATGAAATGTTACCAAACCATTTGATGATCCCTCTTTCAGATCCACCAAAGATATCTTTAGGCCCATCCTTGACAGATGTGTACTCCTTCAGCAGCCCCTTTGTTCCAGTCATGTGCCTGGAACAACCACTGTCCAAGTACTATATAGGGGCATGGCAACTTGGAATTTCCTGCAATATAGAATTACTTTCCCTTAGAACCCAAGTAAGTCTTGGGTCCTTGGTTCAGGTTAGCACCATTCACATCAAAACTACCAGCAGCTCTTCTAACTGGTAGACTATTGTTCTTCCTTACACTTGTGTTATGCCAGCAGTCTAAGGCAAAATGGCCTCTCTTGCCATAGCACCAACATTCATATTTGTTGTATCTAGTCTAGATATACCCTTGGCAGAAAAATTTATGTCCAGTGCTGGTGCTGCTGCAGCTTCACCCACTGATTTCTTATAACCATTGGGTTTATGATCATGGGCAAACCTATTGGCATTAACACCCTTGTTTTTCAGAACATCAGACTTCTTATGATTATGAATGTGTTCATGATCATATCTGTTAGAAGACAATTGCACTTTTCTAAACATCATAGGGACTTTGGAGTTTTGTGGTTGAACTGGAGCTTTGCCCTTTCTTTTGAATTGGTTAGCTCTAGTGTTACCTTTAAAGCCCAAGCCTGCCTTACCCTTTTGAGCTACAAACTCATCTATCAAGGGTAGGAAAGATTTTGGCTTAGAGTAACTAGCCACTAAGTTCCTCTCAACTTGAAGTTTGGCCTCCAGACTTTAAATTTGATCAGATTTGTATGTTATTATGCCCATCTGAATCACAGTTATTGTTTTCAGTTTGGCAACCTCATTCAACTTTTGATCCAATTCTTTTTTCAAGTCTGATACAACCAACTTAAGATCAGCAATTTCCTGAGCCTGAGTATTGGTCAGGTTTTTGCTTTTCTTAAGAGCCTCCAATAAGACCTTATATTCATCCATCAATTGATGAATATCACCTTCAGATTCAGACCCATTCACATCACTTGATGTAGATGAATCTGACTCTGAACCAGTACTAATATCAGAAGTGCTAGAATCATTTTGTACCTTACTAGGACCAGGCTGATCCTGGCATTGGTTATCTTCTGACTCAGCCATCAGACCCATGCATTCTTGGTCTTCTTGATCATGGATGGAGTTTATCAATTGCATAAACTCCTCTTCATCACTAGCTGCATACAACCCTATGTATGCTTCAGCTTCAGATTCTGACTCTGAGGAGGATTGATCTGTAAGACTCTTCTCCTTCTTAGCAACAAAGGATTTCTCCTTCTTGCCCTTTTGTTGAGTCTTCTTTCTATCTGTTGACTCCTTCCTCTTTTCTGGACACTCAGCCACCACATGTCCAGGTCTATTGCAGCAATAGCAAACAATCATTGATGTAGTAGCTTTGCTGGGCTTAGTTCTGCTCCTCTCCTTTCTTGATGATTTTCTCTTCTGATAGTAATCATCAGATGGCTGTGATGTGGAGGGTTTGGACTTCCACTGCTTCTTTTTCAAGAACTTTTGAAACTGTCTTGTAAATGCAGCAAAGTCAGCATCTGAATCACTGCTCCCTGATTTCTGACTATCTGAATTTTCTGTTATGTCTTCTGTAGCTTCCTTAAGAGGAGATGAAGATATCCTCCCTTTGTTTCTAGTGGCTTCAACTTTGAAAGCCACAGATCTATTCTCACCTTTTGTATTTCTTTCTTCCTCCTTCCTAGCCATCAATTGCATTTCATATGATAGCAATTTTCCAAACAAGGTTGGAGGGGAGATGTCAGCTAACTTGGCCACTTCTCTAATGGCACATATTTTGGTATCCCAATCCTTTGTTAAAGATCTGAGAAATTTGTCATTCAGCTCATATGTACTAAAGACTCTTCCATAGGACATTAGTTCATTCACAATCCTATAGAATTTATTATAACATTCAGTTATGCTATCAGATTTTCCTTGTCTGAAGCTCTCATATTCTTGGTTGAGCATTGATTTTCTGTCTTGTCTTACTTCTTCAGATCCCTCCATGTAGACAATCAAGGTGTCCCACATCTCTTTGGAGGTTTTGCAGTGAATCAGATTTTGGAAGGTGGAATCATCTATTGCACTGACTATAATGTTCTGTGCTTTTTTGTCTAGTGTTGCCAGGATGATCTCATCCTTGGTCATTTCAGAATAACTCTTTGGAGTTTGAATATTTGCATCAAGAACTGATACCTTCATTGGAATGAAGGGGCCTTCCTGTACTGTGATATATATCCTTGGATCAGAAGCCTCCATAAATAGCCTAACCCTTTCCTTCCAGATTCCAAAGATTTCTTTTCTGTAGATGGGTAACTTCATAGATCCTAACTCCTTGTGATTCTCACCTGAACTTATTTTCTAGATTTCTTGGTTCTGCCTTTTGATCTAACTCAGACTGTTAAGTCTTTCTTTGAGTAACCTCCCTCTGATACCACTTGATAGTTATACATTCAAGACCACCTAAACACCTAGAGGGGGGGTGAATAGGTTCTAATGCTTGTTTTAACTTAAGGCAGAATATAATTACTGATTATAAGAGAATTCAGCAAACACTGCAGCAAACACAACACAACAATCACAAATATGCACGCATCACAGATTACACACAGATTTATAGTGGTTCCCCAAGGTCTGGGTACATCCACTTTCCCCCTTCACCTATCTAGCAGTGTGCTAGATTCGGCCTAACTTCCTTCTTTATCTCAGATCCTCAGATCCTACAACTCAGAATCCTGAAAGATTCCTACAACTCAGAACCCTATAAGGTTCCTACAGCTCAGGCTAACCAGCCCTACCTCAGCCTTTCCACAAGGCCTACAACTCAGAGAAAACCTTCTCCTACAACTCAGGCATAACCAGCCCTACCACTCAGAGAATACCTCTCCTACACTCAGCCTTTATAATCTAGGCTTACAACTCAGATCTATACAAATAGATCCTACAGAAATTGAAAATTGAAGTTATATAATATCTTGCCCCTGTTGAGAGAGAAGGGACAAGACTGTTCTTGATCAGCTTCTTGAAAAACCTGATGGATGAAATCAACTGGATCTTAGCTTTCTTCAAAGCTTCTTGAATCTGAACTTAAGAAACCTGTGATAGCTTCCTTCTTGTCTTCAAAATGGCTGGATCTCTCTCTATCCACAACCCTTGATAATACTTCAGAATTCTTGGATGAATTCAACTTAGACTGAATCTGCGTGGATGTTCACTTCAGAACGTCTTCTTAGATCTTCTCACGAAGATCTTCTTCTTTGCCTTGCACTTTCTTGATTTGAGATCTTGTCTCACAACAATGATTACTCAGTTTGTTTATATATCACTATTCTTTTTCTCTTCTTCTGAATCTGTCTATTTATAGACTTCATCCTTGGTAACCGACTGATCCGGTTTCTAACAAACTTCTGACAAGTCTGACAGCTTCTGTCAACCTGTTGTAACTCACAGCTGTCAAGTCTTCAAACAGATCTTGTGCCTTTGTCTTTGTCAGCAAAGCGTCGAGACAGTCTGTTAGAAAGTGTCGAGACCATCTGTCAATATATGTCGACATAAGTGACTTAGGTGTCGACACAGCCTTTGATGATGTCGACATGTCTGCCTTTATGTCGACTCAGCTTCTCAATACTGCATCTAGAGAATGTGTCGACACAGAGTATTTGTGTCGACACAAACACTCCATCATTCTACAACAACTAACTTTGTCTAGACTTTGCAGTGTGTCGACACAAGTACTGTGTGTCGACATAGTTGATGTAGACTCAGAATATAGTGTGTGTCGACTCTGCCTCTGTATGTCGACTCAGTCTTCTGGTGTCGAAACAATTGTTTTCGACTAGCAATCCTGTGTGTCGACACAGTCTACCAGTGTCGACACAGTTGATGTCGACTAAACTTCTGTGTGTCGACACTGCTTCTCGGTGTTGACACAATTGTTGTCGACTCTATTTCTCTGTGTCGACACAACCTTCTTCAAGTGTCGACACAATCTTTCTGAAGTGTCGACACAGCTCCTTCTGGTGTCGACACATGGACTTAGAATAATTTTCTTGTATTTTAGTACATTCTTAACCTGCACATGTCAACTCAAAATAACATCAAATACACCTTGATGTATATCATTGAGCTAAGTTAGGCTTCTTCAAATCAGATACACATTTTCTAGTGTACCCAACACTCAGTCCCATGGTCACTTCTGATCTTGACCACAGAACTATTAAGTTCATTCTTGTTAAAGTTTGGAGTGTTCAGGCGGCCTGGTTTCTAATCGCAGCAGTCTAGTTGTTCCAACAGTCTTGCGGTCTGGTCTAGCGGTCTGGCGAAGAGAAGTCGCAGCAGTCTTCTTGAAGTCGCAGCGGTCTGGCAAAGTGTAGCGGTCTGCTTGAAGCCGCAAAGATCTGATTGTGGTTGTCGTCCTACAACTTGCTGCAGGCGATCAGGCGGTCAGTTCGAGAGGCTGACTCTGGGAGATTGCGGCTTTGTAGTTAGTTGTTTTATTTCTTGTATAATTGTCTGTTTGGTTATGTCAAACCGCATAAGCCACACGACTTATATTTAGTGCCACATAGCTTGTTGTAAATCTCTCTCCTCCCCCCGTTTCTATAATAAGGGGCATACATTTGTAATCTTTATCTTTTTGAGCAATAAAAGTTTGCGGTTTATTTAACTCTTTTGTCCATTTTCTACATGGTATCAGAGGAAACCGATCCTTTGCTTCAAAAAGATCGCGGTTTGTTGCTCTAATAGCGCAACCTCTTCAACCGGCTTCATCCGGTTTGGGCGGCTTCTTTCTTCTCCCTTCCTTCCCTTATTAACCCCGTTGTCTCTTCTCTGTTGCAAGTTTCGCCCTTGGTCGCGGTTTCTTCCTTGCCGCTGGTGTGTTTTTCGCATTGACCGGGCGACCTCGTGCTCTTTTCTCTTCTTGCTGCTTCTTTGCTAGTCTTTTGTCTCTTCTTTGGTGTGAGTACGCATTTTTGGTCGCGGCTTGTTCCTTTCCGCTGGTGTGTTGATACCTTGACCGTGCGGGCTCCGTCTCCTTCTACAACCTGTTCTTGATCGTTTTGTCCTTTTTACACCACGCGGTTTCTTTCTTTCTGTTCGCGCGGTTTGCGCCGTGTTCGCGCGGTCTCTGACTCTTCTTTCTTCTTGCGCGGTTTTTTTCTCCCTTGGGTCGCAACTTTTCTTATTTTGTTGCTGGTGTGTTGACACCTAGACCGGGCAGCTTGTTTTTTTCCTTGACCGAGTGCTTCTCCTCTTTTCTTTTCTCGCTGGCGTTGCTTTACCCGCTGCGGTTTCCGCTCCTTGGTCTGGTTTCTTCCGGTTTCTTAATCTCTTCCCACCCTTTTTGGTCGCAGTTTCTTCTAGCTGCTGGCTTGAGTACC
The DNA here is from genome assembly GCA_039513925.1 of Platanthera zijinensis. Lineage (NCBI taxonomy): Eukaryota > Viridiplantae > Streptophyta > Magnoliopsida > Asparagales > Orchidaceae > Platanthera > Platanthera zijinensis. The sequence goes on from CM077083.1 coordinate 173,971,264, forward strand.
TTTGACCTGGCGGTCTCCTTGGTCTCTCGTTATTCTTCATTATTTGTGCTGGCTAGTTTCTCCCTGAGCGGTTAGTTTACCTGCTTTCCGGCTTCTTCTTTCAAATAACTTTTCTTCTCTCTTATACTACTCGTGCTCTTGAAGTCTCCTCTGATAATTGGCTTATTGACTCTGGTGCCACTAGTCACATGACTGACAACTCTCGTTTGTTTTCCTCTTTGCTTGAAACCAACAGGTTTTCTCCTATTGTTGTTGCTGATGGGACCTTTGCGCCTGTGCATGGTATTGACACTGTGTATATCTCTTCATCTTTGCTATTAGAGGACACTCTTTATGTCCCTACTTTCCCATACAATTTACTATCTGTTCATGCTCTTTGCACCCAGTTAAGTTGCACAATTACTTTTACTAACACCACTTGTTCTTTCTCTGATTCTGTTTCTAAGGCTACATTTGCTACTGGTACTGCTCGTGGTGGCCTGTTTTATCTTGACAATGTTATTGCTCTTTCTGCTTCTTTCTCAATTCAGTTGTGGCATCGTCTTCTTGGTCATCCTCCTACTTGCCTCATTCATCAACTTCTTCCAAACCTTCCTTTCGACGATTTTCTTTTGAACTGTGAAGCATGTGAGTTGGGAAAATATCATCGCTCTTCTTTCCCAGCTCGAACGGGTCGTTGTTCTTCACATCCTTTTGAGCTTGTTCACTCTGACATCTGGGGCCCTTCTCCGGTAGCTTTGGTTGGTCGTGGAAGCTTGTACTTTGTCACATTTATTGATGATTTCTCCAGATGCACTTGGTTGTATCTCTTGAAGGATCGTTCAGAACTATTCTCAGTATTCTCTGCTTTTTATCATGAAATATTCACACAGTTTAATGTGCCCATTCAGATTCTTCATACTGATAATGCCAAAGAATATGTCAGTCATCAGTTCTCTTCGTTTTGTGTGGACAAGGGTTTGATTCATCAGATAAGGTTTCCGTATACCTCTCAATAGAATGACATTGCTGAACGCAAGAATCGTCATCTTATGGATGTTGATCGCAGCCTTTCTTTGCAAATGAATGTCCCTCGGTCTTATTGGGGTCATGCAGTTATTCTTGCTTGCTATCTCATTAACCGTATTCGCTCGTCTGTTATTCAGGGCAAGACTCCTTTTTCAGTCTTATATCTAGAGGCCGAACCATTTCCTTTGCCCCTTAAAACCTTTGGTTGTACTGCCTTTGTTCACGTCCCTTCTCCTGGACGGGACAAACTTTCTCCCCGATCAATTAAATGCATATTCCTTGGTTATTACCCTACTCAGAAAGGGTATCAATGTTTTGATCCTCTCCTGTGCAAAAAGTATGTTTCTGCAGATGTTACCTTCTTTGAAGATACTCCATATTTCTCCTCTCCTTCTTCTCTCGTACCTGCCGATACTTCTCCTTCCGTGCCTATTCTCTCGGTACCTTCGTCAGAGCCGGTTCTTTCCATATCTCCTCCGGTTTCTGCTTCTCTTTCTCGGTAGACTGATAGGTTATCCTTGGAACCCTCTTTGCCTGTTCCGGAGCCTCTTCTATCTTCTGTCAATACCTTGCCTCCTTAAGTCAGCAGTGACCTCGATCTTCCAATTGCCCTGCGAAAGGGTGTTTGCCAATGTACTCAGCATCCAATTGGCGTGGTTGTCTCCTATGATCAGCTTTCCCCAACTTCCAAGCGTTTTTCTCTTGCTATTTCTTCTACTGCCATTCCGAAAACGTATCAAGAAGCTCTTGCTCTTCCTCAGTGGAAGACTGCTATGGATGAAGAAATGAGCACGTTAACTGAGAGAGGGACTTGGACTCTTGTTCCACCACCTCTGGGTATTGATGTGGTTGGATGTCAGTGGTTCTTTGTGGTTAAGTATCTTCTAGATGGCTCTGTTGAACGGTATAAGGCCCGACTTGTTGCCAAAGGGTTTACTCAGACATATGGGGTGGATTTCTTTGATACTTTTTCTCTTATTGCTCGCATCAGCACTATCCGTATTCTCTTCTCTGTGGTTGTTAATAGAGACTGGTAAATGTCTCAGTTGGATGTTAAGAATGCCTTCCTTTATGGGGATTTGCAAGAGGTGGTATACATGGAGCAACCTCCTGGGTATGTTGCTCAGGGGGAGTATCAGGTGTGCAATCTTTAGAAGGCGATTTATGGTGTAAAGCAGAGTCCACGAGCCTGGTTTGAAAAGTTTAGTGAAGTTGTTTCTCTTATTGGGTTCAGTCGAAGCTCTGCTGCTCATTCTTTGTTTATACGCAAGACTACTAAAGGTCTTGTAGTTCTTGCTGTCTACGTTGATGATATTCTATTGACTAGTGATGATAAGGAGGGCGTTGATCTAGCCAAACAACATCTTCGACAATACTTTGTCACTAAGGATATGGGACCGCCCAAGTACTTCCTGGGAATTGAGATTTCACGAAAGAGGACCTAGGTGGTTCTTTCACAGCGGAAGTATGTGCTAGATCTCCTAAAGGAGATAGGTCTTCTTGGCACGAAACCTGCTCGTTGCCCAATGGCTATTGGTGATGATAAAGGTAGGACTGATGATTCTCCTCTTCTCCCAGATTTCACTGTATACATGCGACTTATAGGTAAACTTATATATCTGACTGTTACTCGACCAGATATTTGTTATGCAGTTGGGAAGGTTATTCAGTTTATGCAAAGTCCTAGAGAGTGTCATCTACGCTCTTGTACAACCTCGGGCTCGCAGCCTGGCGAGAGGGTCCTGGCGAGAGGGCCCAGGCGAGAGAAAGGGCCCTGACAAGAGGGCTCAATCGAGAGGTTCCAGGAGAGCGAGTGGGCCCAGGCAAGAGGCCCCGGGCGAAAGGCTCCAGCCAGGCAAGAGGTCCCAGGGTTTTGGGCCTAGACGAGCGAGAGGGCCCTGGCGAGAGGACCCTAGCGAGAGGTACCCGGAGAGAGGGGTCATTTTGGTTCAAGGATGGTTCAGGTAGGGCCAGGCCCACCGTTTGGGCCCCAGGAGTGTTTTACCCTTTTACCCCGGGTGGTCTACATTTATCCCTTGTGGTCAGCGGAGTTTGGCTGTCGGCAGACCTAGCCAGGGGCATTCCGGTAATTTCTGGATGGATTAGTTTAGTTATTGGCAGTCTCTGTTCAAGGGCCTATAAATAGACCAGTAAGGTGCCTTAGAAAGGAAGCATTCTTGACTCCTTCTCTCTCTTCTAAGGCACCTAGATCAGTATTGGCTAGGGAGGGGAAGAGCTGTAGTTTTAGTCTCTTCCGGGTAAGAGGTGGGACCTCCTCACTGAAGCTCCCGGTCTAGTTCTTCGCCTTGAGCGTGATCCCGAGGGAGTAAGCACGAGCTGCCCCTGTAGTTCCGAGCTTTAGGTGGGGCCGACTTTGTTGGTTCCAACATTTTTGGTGCGGTGAGCGTGGAGAGTGACCAACACAGAAGAACTCAGGCGAACGTCATGGCTATAAAAGAGGAACCAAGTGACGACCAGGGTCATGCGCTGGAATTTCATATGTAAGGTCCTCATACTTGGAGTCGTCCCATCCTATAGTTATTCTTACCAATCCATTGCAGATAGGGCAAGGATCATAAGGCAGTTCGTGAAGCGGAAAGTCAAAAGCAGTCTTCAAATGGTCATATAGTGGAGCCTAATGATCACACTTCTATCACAGTTGATTATGAGATTCCTGCCATCAAAAACAACACGGTGGACTGCCCCAATGAAGGGATGGATATTTCTATTGATACAGTCCGTCTGAACAACAAAGATGAAGTTAGGAGGGAGATGGAGGATAACAATAATATGAGAGGGGCAATAAAAAATACCAATGAGTATCTTCGTACTAAAGGCAGAATACCCGTAGTGTCGAGACAAACCGAGGAGCCAATTAGTGCAAAAAGAACACCAAAATTTTTAGGTAATTGTGCTGACAGATCTGTTTCTCCTAGGTTTTCTGATTTTAAATCGCACGGAAATGATGAAAAAATTGAGAATTGGGTATTTAAAAATGTTGATGGAGCAGCTTGTTTGAACCAAAATTTTAATGATCACAAATCTCAAAACAAACAAGTGGCCGAGTCCCAAAGTGTTCTATCATGTAATTCATCTTTGAGAATTGCACTTGACCAAGTCTATGGAATGATGTCGAAGAAATTGTCTCGTCCAGAAGAAATTGTCTGCAGCTTGATCATGTTGCAGATGGCAACATACAAAGAGATGGTCCCAAGGTTTTCTGGAAGTTTATAATGCAGAGACAGATCCTGAGGTCAAATTTATATTGAAGAACATGGGAAAGGATTTGGACAGATGGATAACTGATAAAGAAATGAAAAATGCAGCTGATATGGTGACCAGAATGCCTAAAAGGAAAAAGAGGTTTATAAAAAAAAATAATGATAATAAAATAAAATGAGCAAAGTTAAAAAAGAGGTGGAGAAATATGGTGCACAAGCAGTGGTTAGCAAGTATAAGGAATATGCGGGTGAAAAGGCGGACGATTATTTCTGGTAGTTAGATCTTCAATTTGTTCTGTGCATTGAACTATACTCTTTGGAAGATGATGTCCCAAGAATTGGATCTTATTCATTAGAAATGGCTGAAGATCTTGAGCTTAGTCCTAAGAAATATCATGTGATTGCTTTTGAGGATGCAGGAGATTCAAAAACTTCTGCTATATTCTACAAACTCAGACAGATATGTTGGGGGGTGGTAAAGCTTTTGTCGTTGCTCGGCCCCCGAAGGATGCTTTTAGGGAAGCCAAAGCCAATGGCTTTAGTCTTACTTTGATTAAAAAAGGTGAAGTAAAAATAAATGTGGATCAAACATTGGAGGAAGTAGAAAAACACTCAAAAGAGATTAGAAGAAAAATTTACCATGAGAAATTAGCTAAAAGTCAAACTTAAACTGCATCTTGCAGGTATAAAAAGAAAACATGAAATTCTTGGGGGAACTAAACATCATCTACACCTTCAAAGAGATTTGAAAATCGTAATTAATTTATGTACGAACCTTGATTAACATGCTAGTAATTCTTTTTCTCTACAAATCTTACATCATTTGATGCAAAACGCCATACTAAAGATCATGTAATTAAGCCAGCTGATATCAAAACCAATCCATAAATAGCATAATTACATATCTAATAGAATTATCTCTAAAGATGAAAAAAGACAAATTACTTTTACCAAAGTATCTAAAAAGCGCCTGAGCGGAAATGAAGAATAATTGGCAGACATATACATGGACAGTTGTTCCTTGTACTGACAGAAATTACAGTATACTAAATGAATCTACTGCATGCTATGTGTAAAATAATCAAAATTCTTTTGATACATATTCTCAAGCCAAATCAGTAACGAGAAAATACCTTCTTGCATGTTAACAAGATTATTCTAATAAATAAAAAACGCAGCAGGCAATCCAAGCTAAAAACTGAAATAATCAAACCAAAACATTAGGGGAAAATAAGAACTTATAAAATTATGCTATCATTAAATAGCTGGCTCCTAGCAATTCATACAGAAAACATGTAACTTTCATCTATCTGCCATTAAGTGCCTCACTCTTGATCAGAGCTATCTTTTAAGCCATTATATATTTACTCTTTATGTGCATTTCCTTGAGAAAAAATAACAATCGAAGTCCTAGGTGTACATAGAAAGCAAAAAATTAACTGGCAAAAAACTAAATAAATAAACAGTTCAAAAGTTAAAATGGCAAGTTCAAGACTAATGATGTATTATAAGACTCCTTCCGCGAAGTTTGGAAAATATGAAACAGGAAAAGACATAAACAAAGGATATAATTGCATACTAGGAGGTTTATTTAGTGGTTCTGGCACAATGCGAAATTTATGATAATTACGCAGGATTTCACAAATTTCTGCTGGGCGCAGCCACCGATGTTGTGCTTCTCGAAGTATTTGCTCAATATCTACGGTTGCACAAAATCATGTCAGATGATATTGAAATGTTGTAGATAAGTATGGAAAGTCAACTAAGCATGAGGGAAGAGAGGAAGAAAATGAGGAAAACTTACCTAGACAGAAAATATCTTCCCTTGATCTTAGAGTTCAGTTTATCGTTGGTGAAATTCGTACGCTGGACATATTGTTTGTGTTGCACGATATATTTTGTATGGGCCTACATTTTTGTATTTGAAGTTATTTTTTAGAAGAGCTGAAGGTACACTAGGTCAATCCGGTTAGTGAAACTGTTTGTCTAAAAATATTAGATGCTCTAGTTTCTTTTATGGAAAATGTTTCAAAGCGTAAACTTGGCTTAAGGCTTAGTGGGTTGCTTGAGTTACAAAATATGTTTTAAGTTTCTAGATTCTTCATCATTTGGTTAGATTTAGTTGACCTCTTTGTGGGATTTTAAATATCAGAAGTTTTATCTAAGCCTTTCAGAAAGTAATTGTAATATACTTTTCACTCTGGAGGAAATTGAATCCTTATTTTCTATTTTACAAGCGACCAAATGAGTCTTCAGTGAAATCGGTTGGTCAGGGGATCATCGTGATCTTCTATCTACCGAACCTAAAAATAATGGTACTAGTCAATGCTCTGCAACTACTAGGTTGATGTCAATTCCCCCATATAGTGGTAAAAGGGAGACTGCTATCTATACTACCGTCTCAGGGTTGTGCGCCAAAATGCTCTGAAGGTGATTTCCCCAATTTTGGTCTGTGCTCAATCCTTCACAAGATATGAGTAATTTCTCCAATTCCGTATCACTTTGGCTTTTCGTAATAGTTTGTCATTTTTGAGAATCATATGCAGAAGTATATTCCTTTTTTCAATACCTTTAAATGTGTTGTGCCCTTCTAATATAATGAAGTTTCGGGTGGTTTATTCTATGGCATGAGAGTGAAAAGGTTGTTTGGAGAGGAGACCCCGAGCAGACCCGCTGACCAGGCTCTCATCAAGCTGGCATGGTTGTAGGCTCACTCGGTGGTTGGAGGTTGTTTGGAGAGGAGACCCCGAGCAGACCCGCTGGCTAGGCTCTCATCAAGCTGGTAGGGTTGTAGGCTCACTCGGTGGTTGGAGGTTGTTTGGAGAGGAGACCCCGAGCAGACCCGCTGACCAGGCTCTCATCAAGCTGGCAGGGCTGTAGGCTCACTCGGTGGTTGGAGGTTATTTGGAGAGGAGACCCCGAGCAGACCCGCTGACCAGGCTCTCATCAAGCTGGCAGGGCTGTAGGCTCACTCGGTGGTTGGAGGTTGTTTGGAGAGGAGACCCCGAGCAGACCCGCTGACCAGGCTCTCATCAAGCTGGCAGGGCTGTAGGCTCACTCGGTGGTTGGAGGTTGTTCGGAGAGGAGACCACGAGCAGACCCGCTGACCAGGCTCTCATCAAGTTGGCAGGGCTGTAGGCTCACTCGGTGGTTGGAGGTTGTTTGGAGAGGAGACCCCGAGCAGGCCCGCTGACCAGGCTCTCATCAAGCTGGCAGGGCTGTAGGCTCACTCGGTGGTTGGAGGTTGTTTGGAGAGGAGACCCCGAGCAGACCCGCTGACCAGGCTCTCATCAAGCTGGCAGGGCTGTAGGCTCACTCGGTGGTTGGAGGTTGTTTGGAGAGGAGACCCCGAGAAGACCCGCTGACCAGGCTCTCATCAAGCTGGCAGGGCTGTAGGCTCACTCGGTGGTTGGAGGTTGTTTGGAGACTTTTGCACTACCCCGAGCCTGGCTCGGCCCCAGGTAAACCCGCTGCGCAGGCTCCCATCCAGCTGGCAGGCCCGTAGGCTCGCCTGTTGGGGTAAGATACCCCGAGTGCTGCTCGGCCCCGGGTAGACTCACTGCTCAGGCTCTCATTAACTGGGCAGGGCGGTATACACACCTGGGGGGGAAAAGGATTTGGACTTGGAAAAGGTCTTGGAAAGGGTTTGATCTCATAGAAAAGCGAGAAAGTGTACAATGCTTCTTCAAAAGGGGAATAACCATAGTTTAAACCGCAATTGAGACCAATAGTTTCATTTTGATGAATTGAATAGACTAATATTAATACACCACTTGTTTCATGCCTTATGAAAATAGTTTAATTATTTGCAAAGTCTGCCGGATCAAAAACATCATCCTCTTTTGTGACATGAAAAATAACATTATCGATCTTATTTCTTGTAATGTTGATCTTGCTGATACATAAAATGTTTGGGAGGTAGCAAGATCATTGTATGTATAAGAGGTATGCCCATCTGAAATATGCATCTCAAAACATGTACTGCCATTGGCTTCCCCATCAGTTGATAATTTGGTTGGATTTTTAATAAATAGATTGGTTTTTATCGCATGTTCATGATAGTGAGTTGATTCTTATTTAAGCCCTGGTCTGGAGCTCTTTTTATCTCCAAGTGGAGAATTCTCTCAAATTTTTTTGAGTCGGAACCCACTCGCCGAGTACTTGGGGTTGGACATTTCTTTTCGAGCTTGGACAACCTCGAAAAGAGCGGGGATTGTGTACAACCCCGTACTCGGCCGAGTGGGATCCTCCCCGGGGAGCGGGCTCGAGACGTGCTACGAGCGGCAATTTGGTGCAGCTCGGTTCGAGGACGTGCGAGCTCTTGTACGCGCGCGTGGATATTTTATATGTAAACACCCTAAGTTAATTATGCTTATACACTTGTATGAATATATATTTATTATGTGTAAGTATATGAGAATATCATAATATACGTATATATTTATCTTATATGTTAAGCATAGGAAGAAGAAAAAGCAAGCAAGGGGAGGGAAAATAAAATGGGAGGGAGATAAAAAATAAAAGTGGGGAACAACCCTAAAAGAAGAGGATCGGGTTTTCGAAGCAAGAGAAAAAGGGCGAGCCGCCTCCTCCCCTCAGGCTCCCGATCGGCAAAATGGGGGAGAAGAAAAGTCGGCCGCCTGAAGCAGCAACCCCTGCCGCCACCTCTCTCCCCCCGCCGTCGCCTCAGCAAGGAGAGGTCGAGCTCTCTCTCTCTCTCATCGCCGGCTAGGAAGAGCAAGCCCGGCCCCTCCCCTCTCTCTTGTCCAGGCCGCCGCCGGGAGGTGCGGCCCGAGCTCCCTTTCCACCTCCTGTCAAGGCCGCCGCCTGAAGGTGTTGCCCGAGCCCCCTCCTATTATTTTCTGCCCAGGCCACCGCAAGCAAGGAGGAGCGCATCACCCTTTCTCTTCGTCGCCTGGATTGAGTAAGGCTGGCCGAGCCTTGCTTCCCCCTCTCTCATCCCCGCCGCCTATGGTCATAACCGACCCATTGGAGCATGAATCGGCCCTAATCATCCCTCTCTCAGCCGGGATCGGCCTCATGGAGTCAATGTCAGCCGTTTGAAGTTACGTCGGCTGGGAGCTTCTCTCTTGACGCCGGCCGGAGCTCGAATCATACACCAAGCCGGAAATGTGGATTTCCTCTCTCCCTCCGCCGGCAAGAGGCTCGACCCCCATGGAGAATGGAGCAAAAGAGGAGATCTACTTCACCCGGCAAGGTCGACCATCAAGAGATATTTATTTTGTCATTCCTAGCAGGGCCGGCCGAGGTTCGTCCTCCCGACATCACTTTCAGTCGTAACAACCTAGAGCTTCTCTCCCAGCACCGCCGTCAAGCACGCATCAAGGGTAACGATGTTTCTACTTGGGCAGGTGAAGCCCTCAGTTTACATACTTGCATGGAAGCCCCTCTCCACCAACGGGTGGGGGGAAGGGAGCTCTCCGACGGTTTGACATGCACGTCCCCGCAGTTAATTACATTTAGTACCCGGAAGCGTGAGTACGGGTTTAGGCATGCTGTGTGAAGCCCATCCGGACGTATGAGCCGGATTGGTGATGTTCTGGGATTCCCGGAGAAGACTCCGAGGAAGTTGTGCATTCTTTATGTAGCGGAAAGCAGAGGGCTTAAGCCCAAGTTTGTGCCGGCCCTAGAAGGCCTTTTTTGTTTATGTTGCCAGCCTGCGTGCCGAGGTATGGAACATACATTCCTGTAATTTGAGATGCCCGCGATGCTTTTGCTAGCCCTTGAAGGCTTATGTTACGTTGGTGGCGGCCCAAATGGGGCTACGAAAAAATAGAACGGTTAGGCGAGGTTATGTGCTATTAAGAGGGCAGTTGAAGGGCGTTGTGCATAGACCCGAGGTGACATCTTTAGTTAAGAGGGAGTGAATTTTGAGATCCTCCCTAGAGGTTCTAGTCGGCCAAGAGGGCCCTCCAAAGGTGCCAAGTTAGCTCAGCCTTTGGCTTGGGAGGGGAAGAGTTGGTTAGTCTTCCGGGTATGTGGTGGGACCTCCACGCTGAGACCTTGGGTCTGTCCCTTACGTTCCTAGTCTAGTGCCTAGATTGTTCGCTTGAGCGTAGTAGGTGCGCGGTCACCCCTCTTTTGGGATCCCGAACTCCACGGAGACCGGTTTCCGGTTTCAACAGCTCTGCCATGAAAATTTTGGAGTATATGATAGGGTCTCCAGGAAAGGGCTTATTGTTTCAGAAGAATGGTCATCTGAAGATTGAAGCATATTCTGATGCCAGCTATGCTGATAATAAGGAGGATAGAAAGTCTACATCAAGTTTTTGGACTTTTGTAGGAGGAAACCTGGTTAGCTGGAAAAACAAGAAGCAGGCAGTGGTTTCAAGGTCAAGTGCTGAAGCAGAATATAGGAGCATGGCCTCAACTACCTGCGAGTTAAAATTGCTACGGGCACTTATGCTTGACTTGGGAGAAGTCTATGACCATCCTCTTCCTATGTTCTGTGATAACAAAGATGTCATTTATATTTCAAGGAATCCTGTCTTTCATAAGAGAACAAAGCATATTGAGGTTAATTTCCATTTCATTAGAGTGGAGATTTTGAAGAATCAGGTTTGCACTCCATTTGTTATATTAGAAAGAGAACTAGCTGACTTCTTCACCAAACCAGTTACTCCATCTGAGGAGGTCTGTAGCAACCTGGGCATGGTCGATATATATGCTCCACCTTGAGGAGGGGTGTTAAAGTTTGGAGTGTTTGGGCGGCCTGGTTTCTAACCGCATCAGTCTAGTTGTTCTAGCAGTCTCGCGGTCTAGTCTGGCGGTCTGGCGAAGAGAAGCTGCAACGGTCTGCTTGAAGCCCAGCGGTCTGGCAAAGTGTAGCGGTCTGCTTGAAGCCGCAGAGATCTGACCGTGGTTGTAGTCCGACAACTTGTAGCAGGAGATCAAGCGGTCAGCTCGAGAGGCTGACTCTGGGAGATTGCGGCTTTGTAGTTAGTTGTTTTATTTCTTGTATAGTTGGCGGTTTGGTCATGTCAAATGGCATAAGCCGCACGGCTTGTATTTAGTCCCACATCGCTTGTTGTAAATCTCTCTCCTCCCCCAGTTTCTATAAATAAGGGGGCATACCTTTGTAATCTTTATCTTTTTGAGCAATAAAAGTTTGCGGTTTATTTACCTCTTTTGTCCATTCTCTATAATTATGAATTTGCTTGACAAAAGTCTGGAAGATATCTGGGGTTTAAGATTTTCTCCTTAGGAAGAATCTTCAAGCAAACCTGGAAAAGTCATCAACCATGACAAGGGTATAAACTTTCCTACCTAGACTATGAACTTGCATATGACCAATTAGATCCATATGCAGGAGGTATAAACACCTCACCGAGTCTTTGGTATCAAGACTTTGGAAGAAAGACCTGGTCTGCTTACCCTTTTGACAAGCTGAACAGATTCCCTTCTTAATGCACTTAACCTCGGGACCATTCCTCACCAACTCTTCACTAAAGAGTTTGCCTATGGTCTTGTAGTTCAGGTGAGCTAGCCTCTTGTGCCATTGGACACAATGAGAAACTTTCTCATCTGCAATTAGGCATATAGGAGAGTCCTTACTCTCACACTCAAAGTATAGACCGTAAACACTTCCTCTCCTAGTGCCTGTCAAGATAACCCCTTGGTCACTTGACCTTCTAATTTGACACTCATCCTTGAGGAAAGAAATGTCATAGCCAAGATCACATAGTTGACTTATGCTTATAAGGTTATGTTTCAAACCTTTCACATAAGCTACTTGTGTGATAGTTACTATTCCATTAGTTATTTTACCCAAACCTTTAGTTACCCCTTTTTCTGAGCCCCAAAGATAACTTTGGGACTATTCTCAATAGAAGTGTATTCCTTTAGCATGCTCCTTGTTCCAGTCATGTGCCTGGAACATCCACTGTCCAAGTACCATGTAGGGGTATGGCCACTTGGTATTACCTGCAACAATTATATTATCTAACCTTAGGACTCCAAATTTTATTGGGTCCTAGGTGCAAGTTAGACTTAAAATGAACATGCCTACCTACAGTTCTTCTGACAGGTAAGCCTCCATTACTTCTCTGGACACCCTCATTGTGTCAGCAATCAATGGCATAGTGACCCACTTTGCCATATCACCAGCACTCATGCATATTGTATCTTCTTTTAAGAACTAACTTAATAACAATGTTGTTTGCAGCTCTTAAACCAGTCTTTCAGCCAAGGCTTGCTTAGGGTTTTGTCTGGTAGCAGAAGTACTTGGGATATCTTGAACCTTATCTGCAGCTGCATTCTTTTCAGAATGTATACTCCTGATAGCTTCAGATATTCCTAAGTGTGCTTTGCTAACAGACTTTCCCTTAGCTTGATAATGAACTGGCAGACTTTGTGAGTCAGTTGCTACCATGTCCTTGAGTGTTGGGGCTGGTACACCAAACACAAATGGTCCATTATGGGCCATTTGGGTTTTATCATGGACTGCCCAATAGGCACTAGCACCCTTGCCATTTCTACTGCCTTGCCCACAGTGACCATAAATACTATCATGGTTATACCTATTAGAAGGTTGAACCATTTTTTTAAAAGAAACTAGAGGCTTGGAAGCAAGTGGATGAATTGGAGCTTTGACTTTCTTATTGGAATTGACAGCTCTTGTTCTTCCTTTGAAACCTAATCCCTTCTTACCCTTTTGGGAAGAGAAGGAATCTATTAAAGGTAACACAGAACTAGGTTTTGAGAATTTGGCCACTATCTCCCTCTCCTTTTGGAGTCTACTTTCAAGATTCCTAATGTGGTTATTCTTGAAAGTAATGGTATCCATCTAAATAACAGTTATGTTCTTCAATTTACTAATCTCTTTTTACTTTAGATCCAACACTTTTGCTGAGTCTGAAGCAGCCAACTTCAGAGTGACATTCTCCTTTGCCAGCTGTTTGGCTAGGAGCCTGCTTTCCTTAAAGGCTTGCAGGAGCTCTACATAATCATCAATCAGTTGATTGATGCCTCCTTCAGATTCAGAGCCACCTTCATCTCTTGATGAAACTGCTTCTGAATCTGGGCTAGTAACATAATCTGACACTGAAGGTGAAGGTTGTACCTTACTAGGACCAGGCTGCTCCTGGTTGTGTCCATCCTCAGCTATGGCCATCAGCCCTACACATTGGCTGTCTTTTGCTTTATTGATATCATATAACAACTACAAGAATTCTGTTTCTATAGAATCTTCCTCAGTTGAGAACAACCCAATGTAGGCCTCAGCATCCTCTTCATTTTCTGACTCTGATGAAGAAGGGTCAGTCCATCTTTTCTACTTCTTTGCCACAAAGGATTTCTCCTTCTTGCCTTTATGCTGGTGTTTCTTTTTTTCACCAGACAGATTCTTTTGACAGGAAAGTCTGCTATAACATATCATGGCTTGCTGCAACAATAACAAACAATTTTAGTAGAAGTTTATTTACCAGGTTTAGAACCATACCTTTCCTCTTTAGAGTTTTTCTTCTTTCCCTTGTAGTAGTCATCCTTGAAGTAAGAAGAAGAGGATGGCCTGCTCCACCAGTAATTTTTCTTTAAAAACCTCTGGAATTGTCTAGAAAAGACAGCAAAATCCTCATCAGAGTTATGACAATCTGATGTGCTTGTGTTTGAACTTTCTGAATCAGTATCAGCAACATTTTTGGGAGGAGGAGTCTTTCTACTGCCCCTTCCTTGTAGCTTCAACTTTGAAAGCCACAGACTAATCTTTGGCAAAAGACCTGCTGTTTTTCTCCTATTCCTTTCTGGCAGTTAGCTGCATTTCATAAGACATCAATTTTCCAAACAAGGTTAGTGGAGGAGTATCTGCAAGTCTGACCGCTTCTTTGATGGCATAGACCTTGGTATCCCAGTCCTTGGTTAATGATTTGAGAAATTTGTCATTCAGTTCATAAGTGCTGAAGACTCTTCCAAAAGTCATCAGCCCATTGATAATTCTGAAGAAATTTTCATAGCACATAGCTATGCTATCTGTCTTGGCTTGTCTGAAGCTTTCATACTCTTGATTGAGCATGGAGTTCTTATCCTCTCTTACTTCTTCAAAGTGTCCCACATTTCCTTTGAAGTTTTGCAATGGACCAAATTCTGAAAGGTAGCATCTATGACACTAAAAATTATGTTCCGTTCCCTCTTGTCCAAAGTTGCTAAGATGATGCCATCTTTTGTCATCTCAGAATAACTATTTGGAGTCTGTAGATTTGCATCAAGAACTGACGTCTTCATTGGGATGAAAGGACCTTCTAGAACTGTGATGTAGATTCTAGGATCAGATGCTTCTATGAATAATCCGACCCTCTCTTTCCATATCCCAAATGTTTCTTTTCTACAAATGAGAAGTTTCATGGATCCAAGTTCTTTGTGATTTTCACCTGAACCCATCTTGGCTATCTTACTACTACCTTGGAGATATACTCAGACTGTTAAGTCTAATTTTGAGTAACCTCCCTCTGATACCACTTGAAAGAATTAATTTCAAGAACGTCTAAACACCTAGAGGGTGGGGGGGAGGGTGCATAGGTGTTGGGTACAGTGGAAAATGTGTACAAGATTTGGAGAAGCCACAACTTAGTCAATGATATGCATCAATGTGTATTTTATAGAAGTTTAAGTTTCATTGTGCAGGTTTAAAAATTTGAAGGAAAATTTTCTAAGTACAAGTGTCGACACTTGTGAAGAAACTGAGTCGACACTCAGGAAAATTGTATCGACACTCAGGGAAGCTGTGTCGACACTCAGGAAACTTGTCTCGACACTCAAGCAAGCTGTGTCGACACACAGGCAAATTATGTCGACACTCAAGGAAGTTATGTCGACACCCAGAATTTGTGTCGACACTTATAAATAAGCTGTGTCGACACTCAAAGCTATGTCGACACCTGAACAAGCAATTGTGTCGACATCCAGAATTGTGTTGACAACTTAAAATAGATTTGTGTCAACACTTAAAACTAAAGATGAGTCGACACTCAAGCTCTATGTCGACACCTGAAGCAATTGTGTCGACACACATGACTTGTGTCGACACACCAACTCTCAGAAGGCTGTGTCGAGTTTAGAAGTAATTGTATCGACACACTGGATTTGTGTCGACACACACTCAATGACATTTGACAAACACTCAACGCCATCTGTTTGCAACAGAATTGTCGAGACAAGAAGCTGCTGTGTCGACACACAGGACTTGTGTCGACACATACAACAAAATGCAGTATCGAGAAGTAGAAGTATGACTGTGTCGACACTTAGAGTATTTGTGTCGACACTTTGAAGACTTGTGTCGACACTTAGCCTATATGTGTCGACACATGTGGAGCAGTATGCTGAGTGTTGAATGCTGAGTTGGACCGACATTGAAGAACCTGGTGATGTGACTGGTGACTTTACAGCTGTCATAACTAACCGGTCTGACACCACTGTCAAAACTGTCAGAAGTATGTTATGAACCGGATCAGCCGGTAACCATGAAGCAAGCTCTATATAAGAGACAGATTGGGAACGACAGAAAATAACTAAGAATAGAATCGTCAACGTGAAAAGATCTCTAGATCTTAAAGAAGAATTCTGACAGATCAAGGCCTGTCTGCAAGAAGGATTCAGAGTTCAATATGAATCTTAAGAAGAAGCTGACTGAAGATTAACTTCAACATCAAGAGGTGATCCACCTTATTTGTTCTAATCAAGAAGCTTTGAAAAGCTAAGTTAGGTTGGATCAGAAGGATCAGTCTATACAAGAACTGATCAAGAAGTCAACATCAATAGAGAAATCTAGCTGGTGAAGTATTCAGATACTCTTTACTCATAAATTTTTGTAGGATCTATTGTTAGATCTGAGATTGTAAGCCTAAATTATAAAGGCTGAGGTAGGGCTGCGTGCCTGAGGTAGGACTTGTGGTAAGTCTGAGTTGTAAGCCTAATTATAAAGACTGAGGTATGGCTGAGGCCTGAGGTAGGATTCTGGAGAAGAATCTGAGGTAGGACTTGTGTTAAGTATGAGGTGTAGGAACCATCTGTGGTTCTGAGATTGTAAGATCTGTGGATCTGAGCCAGTGGAAGGAAGTTAGGCTGAATCAAGTTATCTGCTGGATAGGCAAAGAGGGAAGTGGATGTACCCATATCTTGGGGAACCACTATAGATCTGGTGTTTGCTGTGTTGTGTTAATTTTCTGTAGATATATTAATCTATGCTGAAAGGAGATAAATATCTGTTTGCCTAAAAACAATAAAGAGACTTAATAAGTTAAGAACCTATTCACCCCCCCCCCCTCTAGGTATTTAGGGTCTTGAAACAAAGTCTTTCAAGTGGTATCATAGGGAGGTTTCTCAAAATTTGACCTAACAGTCAGAGGATTTCTCCAAGGCTAAAAACAGACAATAAGAATGGGTTCAAGTGAAAATCAAAAGGAGTTTGGATCTATGAAATTGCCCATATGCAGGAAAGAATCTTTTGGCATTTGGAAAGAAAGGGTCAGGCTATTTATGGAAGTATCTGATCCAAGAATTTATATCACAGTACTGGAAGGCCCCTTCATCCCAATGAAGGTTTCAATTCTTGATGCAAACATTCAAACTCCAAAGAGTTATTCAGAAATGACTAAGGATGAAATCATCTTGGCTACATTAGATAAAAGAGCTCAGAATATAATTGTAAGTGCCATAGATGATGCAACATTCCAGAATCTTGTGCACTGTAAAACATCCAAAGAAATGTGTGATACACTGATTGTCTATATGGAAGGCACAGAAGAAGTCAGAGAGGACAGAAATTCTATGTTGAATCAGGAGTATGAGAGCTTTAGGCAGAATAAAACTTACAGCATAGCTGAATGCTATAAAAAGTTTTTCAGAATAGTTAATGAACTGATGACATATGGAAGAGTCTTCAGTACTTATGAACTGAATGACAAGTTTCTTAGGTTCCTAACAAAGGATTGGGACACTAAGATATGTGCAATCAGGGAAGTGGCTAGACTGGCTTACACACCTCCACCTACACTCTTTGGAAAACTGCTTTCTTATGAAATGCAGCTTACTGCTAGGAAAGAGGAAGGGAAGGGCAGTAGATCTGAACATAAAGAAAAGTCAGTAGCCTTCAAGGCTGAAGGCTCAAGGAAGGGTAGGAGAAAATCTCCTTCTCCACCAAGAAGGAGTACTGAAGCAGAAGAAGGTGATCCTGAAACAAGTACATCAGATAATCATATATCTGATGAAGACTTTGCTGCCTTCACAAGACAATTCCAAAGGTTCATGAAGAAAAAGAATTGGAGAACCAGGCCCTCATCTATATCCTATTCCAAGGATGAATACTACAGGAAGAAGAAAACACCTAAGGAAGACATGTATGCTTCTAAACCTGGTAAACAATCTAATTCTAAGATTGTGTGTTATTGCTGCAATAGTTCTAGGCATGGCATAGCTGACTGTCCTGACAAAAGAAAGGATTCAAATGACAAGAAGAAGCAGCTGGTCAAAGGCAAGAAGGAGAAGTCTCTAGTGGCTCAGAAGGAGAAGAGTTGGACAGACTCTTCATCTTCAGAATCTGAAGAAGAGGCAGAAGCATATATTGGACTCTTCTCAATAGAAGAGGATTCTAAGGAACTAGAATTTCTACAGATGATGGACTCCATAAATGGAGTAGAAGAATATTGTTGTAAAGGGCTGATGGCTCAATCTGAAGAAGATAAGTGTCAGGATCAGCCTGGACTAAGTAAGGTAAATAATTCACCCTAGTCTCAGATTACTTTACTGGATCAGAATTAGAAGCATCTTCTTCAAAAGAAGTGGATGGATTTGAGTCTGAGGGGGATGTTCACCAACTCATTAATGAGTATGGTGGGTTGTTGCATGCTCTAAAGAAGAGCAAGTTTCTTTTTAAAGAGCATGCCAAGGAGATTGAGTCTCTCAAACTAGCTGCAGCAGATTCAGCAAAATTGCTGGATCAAAAACTGAATGAGGTTGCCAAATTGAAAAACATTACAGTTATTCAGATGGGCACAATCTCATTCAAAGAGAATCATATCAAGAAACTGGAGGGAAAACTTCAGCAAGAGAGAGAGAGAGCTAGTGGCAAAATTCTCCAAGCCAAAATCAGTCTTACCTTTGATAGATAATTTTGTTTCACAAAAAGGAAAGACTGGTCTAGGCTTCAAGGGAAGAACTAGGGCTACCAATTCTCATAGAAAAGGTAAAGTCCCAGTTCAGCCTCAAGCTTTTAATCCCCCTATTTTCTTTAAGAAGGTGGATCCTACTAACAGGTATGATCATGAAATGACGCATGGTCACTGTGAGCATGAAAATTTCATGAGCAAGGGTGCTAATGCCAATAGACCAATCTATAGGCATGCCCATCGTATTCAAGAGGAGTTCTTGAAGAATTTGTTCCAGCACAAACACTTAACAAGCCTACTGACAACAAAGTAAGAAGGCATGTACCTAAGAATAGGTATAATAGGTTTGAGTGTTGGTGTTGTGGCAAGGTGGGCCACTTTGCTATGGATTGCTAGTTTAACTTAAGTGTTAAAACCAATGGTAGGATTCCTGTTAGATAAGTCATAGGGTTTCAAACTAACAAGGACCTAGGACCCACTAGCAAGTTGGGTTCTAAGGGTAAGTGATTCATTATTTGTTGCAGGTAAATCCAAGTGATCATACCCCTATATGGTACTTGGATAGTGGCTGTTCTAGACATATGACTGGAACAAGGAGAATGTTAAGGGACTATGTGCCCATAAAGAATGTACCAAAGGTTATCTTTGGTGGATCATAAAAGGGAATCATAAAAGGATTTGGTAACATCTCTTGTGATTCAATTACTATCACTAAAGTGTCTTATGTAAAGGGTTTAAAACATAACCTGATTAGCATAAGTCAACTTAGTGACCTAGGTAATGATATTTCTTTCCTCAAAGGGGAGTGCCTAGTAAAAAGGTCAAGTGATCATCTTGACTGGCACTAGGAAAGGAAATGTGTATTGCCTTAACCTAGATTGTGAGTCTAACAACTCACATATTTGTTTGGTTACAGGAGAGAAAGCTTCTCTGTGTGTCAAATGGCACAAGAGGCTAGCTCAGCTGAACTATAAGTCAATAGGACTGCTGTTCATCTTGGGATTAGTGAGGAATGGTCCTCAAGTTAAGTGCATAAAAGAGGGTGTGTGCTCAGCTTGCCAAAAAGGCAAGCAGACTAAGTCCTCTTTTCAGTAACTTGACATCAAAGATTCAAAGATATGTTTGTATCTTATGCATATGGATTTGTTTGGTCCTATGCCAGTCCATAGTCTTGGTAGGAAAGCATACATACTTGTTGTTGTGGATGACTATTCTAGATTTACATGAGTTTTTCTTCTTAAGGTAGAAATCTGAAACCCCAACTATTTTCCAGACTTTTGTCAAACAAATACAGAATGAATACAACAGCTCAGTGGTCAAAATCAGAAGTGACCATGGAACTGAATTTCATTCTGAATGTATGACAAAATTCTGTGAAGAACTTGGGATTCATCAGGAATTCTCTTCACCTAGAACTCCTCAGCAAAATGGTATTGCTGAAAGGAAGAATATGACTCTAATTGAAGCCAGTAGAACTCTACTGAATGACACTACTCTCCCTGAATACTTCTGGGCTAAGACAGTAAATACTGTATGTCCTGTGCTCAATAGGGCCTCCATCAACAAGAAACACAAGATGACTCCCTACCAGATTTTAAAAGTCAGAAAACCAAACATATCTTATTTCAGAATCTTTGGTAGTAAATGTTTTGTACTAGTCAATGGTAAACAATACCAAACTAAGTTTGCTGCCAAATCCCTAGAAGGGATATTTGTTGGGTACATCAACCATAGTAGAGCATACAGGATCTACAACTTGACTACCCAAGTTGTAGAAGAATCTGTGCATGTTGTATTTGATGAGTCAATGTTTATTAACAGTGAATTGTCTAGTTCTTCAGTTAGTTCTACAGGTCTAACAGATAAGCTGGACAAGCTGACCATCAATGAAGATGTTACTGCTAATCTTGATGGAGACAAAGATGCGAGCTATCCAGGGGAGATCAAGTCCCTCTGGGTGAATAAGAAAATGTGGAACATCAAGATGAGGAAACTGGAGATAGCCATAATGCTGACAGAATTCCTCCAACAAGGAGACACCTGAATGATCATCCAGCTCACCAGATCATTGGTGATGCAAGTCAGGGTGTTCAAACAAGGAGCAGGAGCATGAACACAGTTTTATGTTCTAGCTTCCTGTCTCATATAGAACCCAGGAAGATTGAAGAGGCCATGCAAGACACCAACTGGATTGATGCAATGCAAGAAGAGCTCAGTCAGTTCAAAAGGTGTAAGGTCTGGGAACTGGTGCCAAAACCAAAGGATCACAACATAATAGGAACTAAGTGGATCTACAGGAACAAGCTTGATGAGAATGGCACTATAGTCAAGAACAAGGCTAGACTGGTAGCAAAAGGCTACAAGCAAGAGGAAGATATTGATTTTGATCAAACCTTTGCTCCAGTGGCAAGACTAGAGGTAATAAGGCTGTTCTTAGCCTATGCTGCCTATCAAGGGTTCAAAGTATATCAAATGGATATGAAATCAGTATTTCTGAATGGTGATTTAAAAGAAGAAGTCTATGTAGAACAACCCTCAGGTTTTGTAGACTCTCACTTTCCTGATTATGTATATAGGCTTAGAAAAGCTCTATATGGTTTGAAACAAGCTCCAAGGGCTTGGTATGAAACCTTGTCTGCCTTCCTCATTGAGAATAAATTCTCTAGATGAAAGATAGACAAAACTCTATTCTATAGAGAATCAAAAGGCAAGATAATACTAGTTCAGATATATATGGATGACATTATCTTTGGTTCTAATGAAAACAACCTTTGTAGGAAGTTTGCCAAACTTATGCAAGGTAAGTTTGAGATGAGCAGTATGGGTGAGCTGAAGTTCTTCTTGGGACTTCAAGTTAGACAAACTGAGAGTGGGTTGTCCATATCCCAGTCTAAGTTCACCAAGGAGTTGATTAAGAAGTATGGTTTGGACTCAGCTTCTACAATGAAAACTCCAATGGGAACAAGTATGCCTATATGCAAAGATGAAGCAGGGAAACCTGTTGATGAGTCTTTGTATAGAGGGATAATTGACTCCCTACTATACTTGACTGCTAGTAGACCTGACATCATGTATGCAACATGTGTCTGTGCTAGGTATCAAGCATACCCTAAGGAATCTCATTATACTGCAGTTAAAAGAATTTTGATATATCTGAATAGCACACCTAATCTAGGCCTTTGGTACCCTAAGAATAGAGATTTTTTATTAACAAGTTTCTCAGATGCAGATTTTGCTGGATGCAAAGAAGACAGAAAAAGTACCACAGGAACCTGTCAATTCCTTGGTGGGAGCCTGGTGTCATGGAGCAGCAAGAAGCAAACTGGTGTAGCTATATCAACTGCTGAATCAGAGTATATAGCTGCTAGTAGTTGATGTGCACAATTAATGTGGATAAAGCATCAACTAGAAGATTATGACATCTAGGTAAGTAGAATTCCATTATTTTGTGATTCTACAAGTGCTATTTCTATTGCTAAGAATCCCGTATCACACAGTAGGACCAAGCATATAGATATTAAGTTTCATTTTATCAGAGAACATGTTGAGAAGGAAAATATTAATTTAGAGTTTGAAAAAAACTGATAATCAAATAGCTGATATTTTTACAAAACCACTAGATGAAACTAAATTCAATAATTTCAAAATTGAATTAGGTATGTTGAACCTAGACTAGGTTAACACAAGTTTCCATGAGTAGCATATGTTAGCACCAAATTTCTGTTGAAATTTGGCTAAGTTCAAAGTTTGTGTCGACACAAGCAAGTTGTGTCGACACACTCAGTATGTTGTGTCGACACAGGAAAGGATGTGTCGACACAGAAACAGTATCTGTGTCGACAAGAGAATAGGTGTCGACACAACCTTGTCGAGACTATATGTCGAGAGGATATTTGTGTCGACACAAAAAGTTGGTGTCGACACAAAAAGTTGGTGTCGACACAACTCTGTCGAGACTTAAGTTATCTGTGTCGACACTAACGCAAGTATGTCGACACAGACTCAAGTATGTCGACACATAAATATGTCGACTTAAAATACGTTTTGTCGACTTAGACATTAGTATGTTGACACATAATAATGTCGACTTAACTTTAGTTCTGTCAAGACCTAGGTCATTTTTGTCGACACAAAAACTGATTTGTCGACTTAAGCCCGACTTTTGATCTGCCCTTGACTCAAGTACTATAAATAGGTAAATCCAAAATCTAGTCGACTACGCTATCAGAATTTTTGACTCTACACCTTCTGTCGACATAGACCTTCTCGTCTCTTCTCCTCTAACACTTACGACAATGGCGCCACACCAAGATGATAAGGTTAATGAAGGGTATGAACTGGTTCGTGACGGTTTCACGACAGCTTCTAGTGAAATTCAGGGAGTTACAGCCCTAATTTCTGAAAATAGATTAGAATTCTTGGTCGTTGAATCAACCAAGATATGGAAAAAGGAAGTTATGGAGTTCTACAAAACCGCTACTGTGGACTCTGACAGAAAGAAAATCAAAGCATCCATTCAAGATACCCAAGTGAAGCTCACTTTGAAATCTATCAGGAAAGCATTACATCTGCCATTGATTAAGGAAACAGACGAAATTGCTCCATCCCAAATAACTGAAGCATTAAGCTGGTGTGGACTGAGTCCCAGCATTAAGATTGGATCATCAATCAATTGAAAAGGATGAATTCCCAAGGAAAATTTCTTTCTGAAGTTGTTGGCAAGGTGATCATCTGTAAGACTGGTGGACATGATAAGATATCTACCCATATGTTCAATCTGATGGTAAGGATTATATTTAAGATTAACACTGACTGGGCAGCAGTAGTGTTTGATAAAATTCAAGAAGGAATCAAAAAACCTAATCTGGGAAGGATCCTCAGTCTTTGCTTAATATCAGTAATTCCTGATATTCTGAAACATGCAAATGTATTCAAGATAAATCACATGAGAAGAATGGATGTAAGGATTCTGTCTAGATGGGACAGAGTTCTGACCAAAGAAGTCCCTGCTCCTAAGGAGCACACTAAGAAAGGCAAGAAGAAAAAGAAGGAAGTGGTGGTACAGGCTAACTCCTCCAGTGATTCTGAGGAGGCAATAGTCTTCAGTTCTGATGAAGACCAGCAACAACAAGATTTTCATGCTCAATCAAAGGACAATGAGAATCAGGAGCAACAAGGTGAATCTACTCTAGGGGGAGAAAACCAAGAAAAAGAAATTGAGTTGCCTGCCCAAGGGGGAGGTATTGATGCTGCTGTCTTGGATAGTGACTTAGCTGCAGATACAATAATGGATGTTGTATCTGAAATCAACTCTGCAGCTGAAGTAACTGATAAAAATGATGCTCAACATGAGCCAGTTAGTTTCTTATCCACAGACTAGTGATGAATTATAGTATTCTCCTCAAAAATTGTTCAAAGGGACACTTTTGTTTAACAACAAAAGTGGTCTTTCAAGTGGTCATTCAAGTGGTATTAGTCTTTTCAGTTTTTTTTAAAAAACAAATCTTATTCCTTCTGAACAGATACAGCAGGAATTTACAATGGAAGAATTGTTTCCTGATTCTCTTCCTGATAGGACTGAGGGAGAGGACATTGAAAAAGAAAAGGAAATCCCAAGGACTAAGGGGGATTTATCCAAGGATACCCCAGCTGAAAAGGACACTGTTGATATTGAAAGTACACCTGAATCTTCTGAAGATGAAGAAGCCACATTGGCTAAGAAAAGAAAGCTGCCTGTGATAAAGAAGAAGAGTTCTGGTTACAAGAAGGCTTTGCAGGAGGGAACAACATCATCTGCATCAACTGTGGACTTCAATTCTTTACTGGTCTAGATGTAACTGAAACTGGATAATCAAAGACAATCTATAGAGTAATATGTGGATGAAACTCACAAGGAGTTACAGTTTCAGTTGGCCCAGGACATCAAATCTATTAGATTTGAAGTAAATCAACATAAGAAAGAGATGACAGATTGCTTCCATAAAGGAGGTAATGCTGTGGTGTTTTTGGCTGAGCAATAGAAAAATATCCAAGCTAAAGTGGATGAGATTGAAGTAAAGCAGGGATATGTCCTAGAGAATCAGATAAGAATGAATGAAAATCTCAAGGATTCACATCATGAAATATTGAAAAAGCTTGCTGATTCTATCACTACTCTGAAGGAAGAAATCTCAAAGCAAATCTAGGAAGATATATCTGCTATCAAAGCCACATTTCAAGAATCTCAAGAGAAAATAAAAAACTTCCTGACAAAGTTCAGAGCTTATTTTAAAGAAGGAACTGAATATCTAGCTGATCAAGTCAGATTACAGAAGGAAGATTTGAGAGATCATATTGCAAGAGAAGTCATAAAGGGGGAGAGAGTACTAGTTAAAGCCGGCTCTAACCATGCTAAATGGACTACCAACAGCATCAGAGCCACTCTTGGATATCCTCCTCTGTGTGATGATGCTAATGTAGGTGAGTCTGGAATTCAACCTGAATATTTTGAAGGAGATCAGCCTGAAGTTGCTCAGGTGATCTACCCCCCAGCTGATTTTGAAATGATTCAAGAAGAAGTGCTTAAGATATATAGTCCTCCACCAGAGGTACAAAATGTAATTCTTTGAAAGGTTGAAATGTCAGAAGCTGCATTGGAAGCTCAGAAGGAAGCTCAACTCTCTAAGAAGAGATTCAGAGAGCAGGCTGAACTGAAGCCAGATTTTGGGCAATGGAGCCCAACTTCTAGAAATATCATACTTACTGCTTGGAAAGCTATTAAGGATAAAACCCATGACAGGGGTAAGTGGTATTCTGAGCAAGATGGAATTAGTATCAAGCTGGACAAGAAGCAATTCTACAACATAGAAGAAGTGATAAGGCTGGGAAGCTACCTGCAAATGCTCAAGAGCCAACACAACTAGAAAAATGGCTTTTAGCCACGGTTTTTTTTGCCACGGGGAAAAACTGTGGCTAATACTGAAGTAATAGTCACGGTTCCTATTCCGTGGCTAATAAGATAGTATTAGCCACGGATGACTAATCCGTGGCAAATAACCGACTTTTTGCCACGGTTTGCCTGTTTCGTGGCTAATAATCTAGTATTAGCCACGGAAGCCTAATTCGTGGCAAAAAGTCTAGTTTTTTTAGTTCCACACCGCTAATAAAAAGCTGGATTTGGGGTTTATATAAGAAATTCAAAATTATTATTTGAAATGAAATCGGCGTGGCGGCGGTGGCGGCGGGGTGGCGGCAGCTACGGCGGCCGGGCGGCAGCTGCGGCCGGCCAGCGGCGGCGGCCGCGGAGGGCTGCCGAATATTTTTTATGTTAGGTTTATTACAGGTCCTTTAGCCACGACAATTGAACCGTGACAAATGAAAAACTTTTAGCCACGATAATTGAACTTTGGCTAATAACTTATTATCCACGGATTCAGTGTGGCTAATACTATTAGCCACGCTCGCATTGCCCATGCCCATTTGTTGTGGGTAGGTCGTGGCTAATAGTTATTAGCCACGGTTTTGGATTTTAGCCACGGAAATTGTCGTGGCTAAAAGTCTGTTTTTAGTAGTGCAAACAAGTACTTCCCTAAACCTTTTCACTATTTGAAAGACAAAAGATCAAGGATGAAGAATTGAAGAAGAAAACTCTTAAAGGAAAAAGCTAGTGAAGATGCTGAACCTTCTATGCAGGCTAAAATAAAGCCTAGCAAATGGATAGTTATTAAGGAGCCTAGTCTGTAATAGGATTGCTAGGTTTTTGTAATAAGAAACTGTATTACTTTTCCTTTTGTTCTATAAGAAATTTATGTAAACCAAAGTTTTCTGATCAATGAAATTTGATTCAGTATTAAGTGTGTGTTGTTTACATTGATTATGAAATTATCTGCTCTGAAATGTTTTTACTTCTATTACAATTTTGTTTTATCTAAAGAGAATGTATATCTTTGACTAAGGGTAACTTGCCAACTTCTCCAACAGATTGTATAATAATGGTACAGTAGTACAATATACATAAATTTAAAAGCCACCACTAAGTCATTGAAATCATCAATGTGTATTGATAAAGTTTAAGTTCACTGTTTAAAAATTTGAAATATTTCTAAGTAAAAACACAAGAAAAACTGTCGAACTCAAAAAAACTATGTTACACTCCAAATCATCCTCCCATATACCTCCCACGTACCCACAACAACAAATTATCGACACTTAAAATGTCGACACCCAAACCCACACAAACCACACCAACAAAAAGTCGACACCCAACAAACAAAAATAACACCAAACACCCAAAACCATCGACACTTAAAACAAGAT